>JBBYHO010000002.1:17334077-17348646 GCA_038382025.1 Adansonia gregorii
ATATAAAATAAATAAGTGAAAGTAATACCGGTCATTATGTCTCACACTCAAATTGGTCAGAAATGGCCCCTCCTCCTCCATCTCAACAAAAAAGAGATTGCCATGAAGTATGCATTTGCTAACCTAAAGTGCTCTTCTTTGCTGTCTTCTCTTCTATCCTCTTGCCACAGCATATATTTATTCAGGACAATCATTCAACGCTTAATTTGGATTCTTTACTACTAGTACTAGCGGTTAGCTTTTACTACTGGTTGTTATTGCTGATCTACCTTGCATCCACTTAGCTATACATTATATTATTACATTCCAAACATGCTAACCGGCTGCTATTTGCTGAGGGATAAAGGTGGAAATTTATTCTCTCAAATCGTCGGTACTGACTACCAAACGCAGATGGACATCCAATTCCAAAGGTTTACAAGAGAACTGTTGCTCGAGGACCAAAAAAAAAAAAAAAAAAATCCTCCATCTGACTCCAATCCATAAATGCTTATAGCTGAAAGATTTTTAATTTTGTAAATCTTTTTCATCGGATTTATTCTAATTCTAATTTTAATTTTGATGACGTTAGATATCTTCAATTACATGATAACAGCTTTTTTCATTTGTGAGATTTGTTATGTTTATTTGTATTATATATATATATATATCTATATATACACACACTCTCTCTCTCTCTCTCTCTCTCTCGTAAAAACTATAGTTAGACAACATTGTAGGCTCCTTGCAAAAAGAATTGGGCAAAATTTTGATTCCCTCAATGTGTCATATTAATGGGTTTTATCAGTATTATTATTCTTAGTATGCAATACATATACATATATGACATATGAGACAAATATTTCAAAAATCTTATTATAAAATTTGGAGGGTTTTGTCGTCATTTTACTTTCTGTGGGGGTAGACCCAAAGTCCACTGTATAGCTTATAGTAACTATAGAATCTAGTTATTAAAGAATTTGATATTTGCAATTTAGTAATGAAGAAATAACCAATCCTTCTTCTCTAAATTAGTTAGTAATAATACAAGTTCAAATCCAATCAGCTTCGATTTTGCAGTGTAATTTGTATTAAATAAAATTAAAAATAATGAAAAAAAGAAAAAAAAAAAACTGCACTAGCATTTCGTGGAAGACAAAGCAAACAAAGATCTCTGCTCAGTTTCAATGGACTAATCTTATGGACCACAAAGTTAGCTTCGGTTAGGGGATGGCAATTATTATGGTGGGCCATTGAATTAAAGGCAAAATGTTTTGAGTTCAATTGCACGTAAGAAAGGGGAGCAATTGCCAGTGTGCCATTGTTGAAGTATTGGTTTCTTGTCCTTTTCTTCTTTTGTTTTTTTCCTTCTTTGGTGGTGAACGGCAATAGAATTTGTTTGCGTAAAAAGTAGATTATCACGAGGCCACTTCCTTCCTATTAAGGAAACACCTCTGACTTGGAACTGGCTACCATTACTAGAGCTAGCAAGTTATTCTTTCTCCAATAATTCCTGTATCTTTCCTCTTTTTTCCATTTATTTCAATCATTCCTCTTTCTTGTTTTCCCTTTTTTCTTTCATTTGCTCTTTTTTTCTTTAAGTTTTGGATTTATATCCTAATTATTATTATTTTTGTAATCTTAATATTATCTTCACATTATTTTCATGCTATCGTATATTTTTCTCAGTCAATCTAATTTCTTGTTATTTACTATAGTTGCTTTTATTATCTTTATTGTCCTTTATATTATTCTAATTATAATTCAATTTTATGTTTTTACTGTTTATTACCTTCATTCCCTTTTCCATCTTTCTTTCACTAAAAACTCAAATTATTTTAGACAATCAAAAATGGAAAAAAAAAAAAAAAAAAAAGAAAGGTCAGTTGATTAAACGATGTATAAGAGCCCAAGGTCCAAAAACCATTTTACCCACAAATGGCCCAAAGCCGATTTTTCCAAGAGTATGTGATCCTATGCATCCGAGAACACATATAGATTAGATGAGCCAAACTTCGAGAGAGAGAGAGAGAGAGCCGTGCATTTCTGTTTGCTCTATGAAATAATGTCTTCCTTTTTATACTGATTCCATGCTTTTGAAAGATTGTCTGCCATTTATCCTAGGAAAAAAAAAAAAACAAGAACATTGGACTTGGCTTGTAAGGCATGGAAGAAAAGTTCCATGAGCAAAGAATGAAACGCATTACAGAACGCTGATATTTCAGTACAATTGTTTGGGTCGCCAGTGTTAAACATTTTTAAAATAACATGTAGAGTATATTTTTAATAAATTAGACATATATAATTATGGTGTAAATCAAGTTTAAGTGAGCTATTTGTGTATTAATATAATAATAAATATTATTTTTAATTAATTAAATTTTATTTTTTTAATTATTGTAAAATGATTAGATTTGTTCAGACAAGATATGTCTAAACTAAGAATCATGTCTGTAAAAAATCTTTATCGAAATTTGCTAAGCTTGTAATACACTGCTCAGCGCCCAAGAGATTGTTTTCCTTCAGTGTAATATGTAATCAGTCATTAGAGTTCGTTATATTCTCGAGGTTTATACGTTGATAATCTTGTTGCACACCAACGGTAAAAGCAAATAAAATCTTAAAAATAATGATATAAATATATGCTTTAAAATCAATTTATTTGTGATCGTGATTTTATATAATCTACATCGATAAATTAATTTATTTATGTTTATGCAATTACATACAATTTATAATTTGTATGTTGTTGATTTTTTACGTTGAGTTCTTACAGCCATTACAAACAATTCCCTACGTCATTAAACAACATATATATATATATTTATATATTATATCTATATCTCATGTTTCTTTAGTTTTGGAATAAAGTGAGGTTTGGGTGCTTCAAGTTAAGCAACATTTCCAAGGCATATGCAACCGTCTTAATTATTTCCTTGTCTTTTTCTTGCATAAATATTTTGGGTTTAAGATGAAAAGATTGAGCCATAACAAAAGCTGCAGTCATGGACCAGAATGGGTTTTCACTTTTCAGGAGAAGTTTGTGTGAGTTTTGGGTTCACAAGAGATGGAATTAAGATGGCTTTGGTTAGTTATGAACTGTAAGTGGCATCGTAGATCACCTGAACTTGAAAATCTACCGCTCCATGTACGTACACCATTCTACGACTACGTAATAACTATCTGTCTCGTCAAAGAAAAAGATGGAACATGTTGTAACTTGAAAGATGGAAATTTCCCCGATGCAAAACTGCATCCGGCAATAACATTTGCAATTAGGGATGGAATTCAGATCGGACGGCAAAGGATGTGCCACGTGGACACTCACTGTTTAACCACCTGAACCAGCCACTTGTATGACTTTTGGGTGGTGAATAGTGAAAAATATTGGGGCAATGGCATATATCCTCCCACCCAAAGTTGACATGTTATGTTGTGGCAAAGCCTTTATTAATGCAATGATC
This sequence comes from Adansonia gregorii, assembly GCA_038382025.1. Lineage (NCBI taxonomy): Eukaryota > Viridiplantae > Streptophyta > Magnoliopsida > Malvales > Malvaceae > Adansonia > Adansonia gregorii. The sequence goes on from JBBYHO010000002.1 coordinate 17,337,521, forward strand.
AAGTCGATAGCTTTGCCACTTTGGCCATTTTATTTAGCATTGATGATGATGCAAAAGGAGAGAAAGACCCAACTGAAACTGAAATCACAGGGAGTTGGCTTCGCTCCAGGGAAAAGCTCTGTTTCTCTCTGTCCATTTATCCACCTATCTATCTATCTATCTATTTATCTATCCCTCTCTCTGTCCTAATTTCTCAAAAGTCTTTTACTTTCGAACCGAGCAATCACGAGATGCCCCTGAAATCTCTGCCTTGAATTCATCTTTCTGCTGGTAAACGACCTTATCTCCCTCATCCTATTAGAAAGATGCCGTGAAATTTTGCACTCTTTTCTCTGGAAACTCCGCATTTCCATGAACTTGCTCCTCATTTCAACCCTTTTTCAATGAAAACCATGAAACCCCAAAACTACTTTCTCTACTTGTTATTCGTCTATATGCATTTCATTTCGCTCCCATGAAATTTTCTTTTCTGCCAGCTCTTCTTTCGATCACAAAATCTATGGAATGGACGTATGTAGTTCGGTTTCTTGTCTCTCTTATCTGTTTTAAAGACTTGGAGGGATTCTCTTTAATCTTGCCACTATTTTGAGTAATTCATGAAAACCATCCTCTCTCTTTCATTCTTCTACCAAGCCCATGTTTTTGAATCAGTTCATGCAGTTCCTAAAATCAATTCACACATTCAGAAGGAAAATACCTTTTGATTGTTTGTTTTGACAGGATAAAGTTTTCATAAACAGTTCCTTAATTCCATATCACATAAAGGATTAAAAAGCCTGAGCAAAGCTTCAATGGGAACCTCATGTTTCAATGCATTTCGCCTTAGGAAATCGAAGAGCAAACATTTGGAAATCCCTTCCTCATCAAAGACTCGGTTGAATTCCGATATGGAGAACATGGAAAAGAGGAGATTTGATAGCTTGGAATCATGGTCAATGATTTTGGACTCTGAAAATGTGGAGACTTGGGAAGTTTCAAAGGAAGATCAAGAGGAGTGGACTGCTGACCTTTCTCAATTGTTTATAGGTAACAAATTTGCCTCTGGAGCTCACAGCAGGATTTATCGCGGAATTTACAAGCAGAGAGCTGTTGCTGTAAAAATGGTGAGGATTCCAAACAATAAAGAAGAGACTAGATCCAAACTTGAGCAGCAGTTTAAGTCTGAAGTAGCTTTGCTCTCACGTCTCTTTCATCCCAATATAGTTCAGGTAAGACTTGGAATATATATATATATATATTATATGTATAGTTTGATAACTACTACACACGTGGTATTGGCAACGATGTTCTTCTATCTCAGTATTCTGAAGATTAATGGATCACAATTCTTTGATGCTTTCGATTTTCTTCTATTCATTTCATTAACTAGATCTGGTCTAGTTGTTTAATGAATACCACGATGCATCATAAGAGACTGAAAATCTTAACACTGCTCTGTTTGAACACCCGCTTCCCGTGATATTTTGTCATGTAAGACATGGCCTTGATTGTTCTACTCAGCTTGATCCATAGCAGCATGTAATCTAAAGGCAACTCCGTTCTGCACCATAATTGACATTTGGGATTTTTTTTTTTCCCTTACCCTGCATTGCCTGTGGGAATTGTAGAGGTAGTTTAGAATTACAAGCTTTGCTCGATCATTTTCATCTTACTTAAAAATCTTTTGAACTGGAAACAACTTTGAATAGTGGCACAATAATCTGAAGCTGATTCATATCATAGTTATTTTTGAATTAGTTGGAAAAGCAAGCTGAGTCCTTGATGCCAGATCACTTGACAAATCCTTTTAGTGCTTCAGCTCTCGTACTTTACAGCCTTTCTTCATCGACTTCCTGAGTTTCTGTTCGTTTAATTTGTTGTTAATATCATAGTCAGTGGTCTATTTTTAACCTGTCTACAAGAATAATTGGACAAGATGTGTCAACCCTTTCCTCTTGATTAAATAATTCAACAGTAGAAGCTTTTGTAGCTAAAGTTTGCTCCTTTTCAGTTTATCGCTGCTTGTAAGAAGCCACCTGTCTACTGTATCATCACAGAATACATGTCACAAGGGACTTTAAGGATGTACCTGAACAAGAAAGAGCCATACTCACTTTCAACAGAAACGATACTGAGGTTTGCTCTTGACATATCCCGAGGAATGGAGTATCTTCATTCACAAGGTGTGATCCACAGAGACCTCAAATCAAATAATCTGCTTCTAAACGATGAAATGCGGGTTAAGGTGGCAGATTTTGGTACATCATGTCTAGAAACACAGTGCCTTGAAACTAAAGGAAACATGGGAACATACCGCTGGATGGCACCAGAAATGATTAAAGAGAAACCCTATACTAGGAAAGTTGATGTGTACAGCTTTGGGATTGTATTATGGGAGCTTACAACAGCTTTGCTTCCCTTTCAAGGAATGACGCCTGTGCAGGCTGCTTTTGCTGTGGCTGAAAAGGTTTGATATCTATAACAAGATTCAAATTTTCTTTAGTTTTTTGGATGCCTTTCTCTGGCTTTACAGCATTTGCTTCTGTTCTTTCCCAAACCATGATTTTTTTTTTATCAGCATAAGATTAAGAGTCAAGTTGAGAAATTATGCTCCTTCCAATAGAAGCACTAGTTACATGGACTGAGTTGAGATGATTTACTAAATGTTTCCTTATTTCTGATGAAAATGTTAAGCCATCTACACTCCCCATTATGTTTGGAACTTAGAGTCATCTATAAGCGTTTTCCCTTTCTTCCCCTAAGATGCTATAAAAAGAATTGAAAAAGAGCTGTACTAAGTCATTTTTTCAGGCCGTTAAGGACATTTTCACTACTTAATCCTTGATGATCACTCGTGCAATGATAGCTTCTTTTGGCACCATAGATATCATGTGCAGAATCATTCTTGTTTCTTAAGAATCTGTTTCTGCATTTGCTACCTCTGCAGGTAATGTGGAAAATGTAAATAACAGCAGGCTGAGATAAACCCTAAGATCATTGTCGAGTTGCTGACTGCTTTCAGATTCTGAGAGCTTTCACTGAGAACCTTGTGGGGATAGAAATCTTCCACGTAGGACTTAACATGCAAGATGGAATTTGCTAATTCCTATTTTATTCCAACTCTTCACTTCAACATATCCACATTATTGAACTCTTCAATTAACATAAGCATATGACGTGTGCTATCAATTATGAAATGCCCCTATGTCAGATATGGGTTTACACCAAACAGCATTGCCTTCATCCAAGTAATAGATTGCAGAACTCTCAAATTTTAGCTGAAGCCAGCATCTGGTAATATATAGAAGTGCTTCCAATAAAAGAAAGCTGAACACTTCTGTTAGCATGCTTTCCTTGAGGTGTACTTGGCATAATCTCTGCCGGAGGAAACTCAGGCCACCTAGCACTTACAATGCTATTCTGTCTTCAGGTTATATTGAAGAGGAAGATGAAAGTAATAAATAAAACCATATGAAATAGACTTTGAAAGGTATATGCCATACATTTTAATAGATGTAAGGACAAATAACCCATATGAAGGAAAAATTTGAATTGTATATGCTACAAAACTCGTACATTCTCAGTTACGCATAAAAGACATGAGGTGGGTTCATGCAGTTGACAGTTCTGTTATAACTTATGATGTGCTTGTAAAAGCCTGTTCCTCTTCCCTAACCTTATGATGCATCAAAGTCTAATTCCAACAATGCAGGGACTTGATGCAGTTCCTCTAATGTTGATACTTTGTTTGGCAGAATGAACGGCCTCCGCTGCCGGAGAGTTGTCAGCCAGCACTTGCACAGCTCATAAAGCGCTGCTGGGCAGCAAACCCTGCAAAGCGGCCAGATTTCTGTGACATTGTTACTGCCTTGGAAAAGTATGACGAAAGTGTTAAGGAGGGCCTTCCCTTAACTTCCCACTCAGGACTGGTCAGCCGAAATGTCATTCTTGAACGGTTGAAGGGATGTGTATCTATGAGCTCATCTGTATCTGTCCATGCTTGACTCTTGTAGAAGGTATTGCTATTGTTCCTCTCTTTATGGTCAAGATTACTCCATAATAATTTGTACATACGTGATGCTCTTTCAATTATCCAAGACTGGAGAGAGGGTGCTGATGACGCGTTTAAGTGAGTTATGGAGTGGTTTAGGATTTGAACCCATCACTCTATTGTTCCCCACTTGATTAGCCAGATTTAATTGTTTGGCTTTCAGTTTTCACTAAGAAATTACGCTGTAGTGAAACAATATCAAGAGAACAGAGCAGCTAGAATGATAATGTTAGCTTGACATTGTCTTTGATCATATAAATACTATCGAATGGTGGGTTCTAACTCGGGATGCTATGCCAAGACCATCCCTGTGATGAACGAGGGCAGAACCTTGGATTCCTTAGTATAAATGATAATGTTAGCTACTACGCTTTTCTGATGGAAGAATTATTCTTTGTTTCTTTCTTTTAATTTTTGCAATTCAATTTCTAAAATGCGCTTCTTGGAGAAGAAATCATTGATTTTTCCTGACTTCGCTTAGCTGCTGCAGCTTTGCTCCGAATGATTGAAGATAAGCAGATACTATGGGCCTAGGCCTGACTTGTCCCACGACAGGCTTAGCTCTTATTCTGAAAGTCAGCAACAGATAACAGAAGTCGAACCCACTTGCAAGTGGACAGTTTCCTTAACTTACCGCTGAAAAGGAATGTTGCCCTAGAATTTGAAAGACAAAATTCTCAAATTTGATTATCGGGTGAAAAGAGAAATCAACTTTCATGTTCGGAGGAATCGTCACCCACTGTATACATATAATATATATGTGAATATATATATATATATATATATTCAGTCAAGCTTAATGATTGATCATCGTGTTTTTCCTGACCATGAAATTGAATCATAAACATGAATCACAATACTCCCTCCGTTAGATATTGGTGTTTTTATAACATAACAACTGGTTGAGCGTGTCTTTAGCTGAATAAATGTATAATGGATAAGTTAAATTAATAATCATATCTTTCTTCTAAAACCAAGATTTAAAATTCAATTCTTCTTTGAATTAATAACTTTATTAAAACCATTGCAATTATTAAAAGGAAAACGTTGATTCTTCATTCCTACTGGACAATCTTGATCAGGTCAATTCTTGTTTTTTATTTTCTTTTCTTCTGTAAGATAATTCTTGATTGTTTTTCCAGGTTACAACTTACAAACGCGTGATTTATGCTTGACACGCTTCCGACAAATTCCTTCCACTTATAATAATGTGAAGGAGAAACAATTACGAAAGAAATGAAACATTTGAGGATCTAGTTGTACCAACCTCTTAATGGCTGTACCTTCGTTTAGGTTTTGGTTCCTTAAACGTGACAATCGCTGGCTAACCCCATGGAGATTAACGGGAGATTATTTTTTTTTTTTTTTGTTACACTCCCATTTTCGGGGAGAAGTAGAACGATTCAGATTCAAACACGGCTGCCTGACTTTGGGAGCTTTTGGGTTTTTTCTGGTCACACATTCAAAGCTACAGTGGCAAGAAAAAAGCCCGAATGTCCCACTATACCTGGTTCCCCCCCCCCTCCCGCCCCCGGCTCTTAATAATTAAGTAGATCAAATGCCAATATGTTAGATCATGACGGTTGACTCACTTGACTCAATCCAAACTGGGTGTATTTAGTCTTTCCCACTAAAAAGTTAGTTTCGTAAATTTTACTAATGCTCGCTTAGATGAGTGAATTGAAAGCTCCATGGACTATGGTCCATGGCCACGCTATAGGGAATAATAATAAGTTTTGTTCATTAACACTAGTATGTCTGTCTGCCTGCAAAACACAAAGTGAAATCAATTAAAACTGAAGAAGTGGTTATTCTTATGCGTGCAAAAGAATAATTAGAAATGACTTTGGCGTAAGATATTAAAATTAATTAATCCAATCTTAGGGATTCTACTCTTTATGGTGTACGATGAAATGCTTAGTCCATCATTGTAAAAGCTCGTAGATTTGCGAAGAAATGAATCTGACCGAGATCACAGACAAAACATAAATGACAGAGTGTCGGGTGTCGCTGTGGGTGCGGGTGTGGGTGTGGTTGTGCTATAGTAAGTAATACTAGGGGTCTCCGCACCGCCCCTCCCCGCCCTGCCCCGAGACATGAGCCAGTAGTCCCCGCTTTCTGTATTTATTAGCCAAAACCAAAGCGGGCAGGCACATGCGCTGTCCTAAGATACCACTATTGATTTAATGTCTCATATATAATGATACTAATACTAATACCGCAGAGGGGAAAGAGAATAAAGACACGGCCATGGCCCATAGGGTGGTAAAAAATTTCATAGCAAAACAAAAAGATATTCTGTGCCTCTTTTTTTGGCTAATTTACTCCCTTGAGTTTCATTGAACTAAAATTTGAAATTTTACTTATTTCCTCCACTTTCCAATCTGGTCTAAACACCGTCTAAATTAAGCAATTATGTACAATAACATTAATTCAAGAAACATAAAGAGGAAGTGCGAGACTTCTTCGAGAGTTGTCCACGTGATTCAAGAAGAAATACAAAGAGGAAGTGTTGTCCACGTAACACTTCTGAAAGATGATGGGTGGAGAGCAATCCACATCATTGAACATTATCTATCTCAAGTTCTTCCTCCAATCTTCTTTCATTGTTTCTCAGCAGTTTACTTATATGGGTTTTTGGTTTTAAATCTAATCTACCAATTCAAATGAGGGTTTTTGGCTGATACACCATGTGGTTGACCATTACACATGGCTCAAGGAGATTTTGAGGAAGATAATTCAGTCGAAAACATTTCGATGAAAAATATATTAACAAAACACTTCATTAAAAAACATATTATGTAAAAATACTTCGTAAAAAAACATTTCAATAAACATATCATGCGCCCTTTTGTTAATGTCTGCAGTGTAGTGTGGACCCTTTTGCTAGTGTGATGTAATAATAGTTCATCATGAAAACTCCAACAAGATTAGTGAGTTCATGGACTATTGGTACGCACTAGTCAAAATAGATATTATACTTCCTTCCTAGCAATTTCTCTATATATATGTGTATACAAAATATACCCGATAAATTAGAGCTAAATGTTTACGGTCCTAGCAAAGAAGGAATCCTATCAAAGAAGAAGAGGACAATAAAAATGGAAACAATATAAATGGCCTTGACTTAGGGAACAACGAAAAAAAAGGGGTTTGGACTTGACTGGAGTTGTTAAGTGGGGCCTTTGCTTTAACCGAAACCTTTCTTTTGTCGATCGACTTCGTCCATTTCACACACTTAATGACAGTGGCCTACACCTTCATTTGTCGCTCTCCCAGCCCCCCATGCGTGCATGCATGCACGCCCAAACTGCCCTTAAAACTTTTTCCAATTACCTAAATTGCCACTTCCTTTGTTCCTACTTTTACTCATCATTCGACAAATTTAATGAAATGAACCTCCAGGACAGTTACGTAAATACAATTTCTGCCCCAGGATTTCCGGCATTTGGACAAGCTTAATTTATAAATGCTATTGAGAAATAAGTAATTTCGACTTAATACGGTTTTCATGCTCGTAAGCAAATGCAAGCCCTAACAGTTGGGAGAAATATAAAAAAGGGAAAGACAACGAGCAGAAGCGAATAATAATAATGATGAAGATGATTTTTATCATCATAACCTTGAGGCTAGTTCTAATTTTTCTCTCATCTTTGACTTGAAGTCTTAGCATAACTGTGTTAGACTGAAATGAAGATGATCTTACAAGGTAAATAATCAATTGATTAAAATACTAGTTGTTTTATGATTCTTATCTCATAAATATAAATATTTATACGAAATTCTATATTTTGAGTTGAGTTGAATTGGGTTGACATACACTTTAACATGGAAAATTGCAGGGCATCTGCAATACAGAGAGAAAACACTAAATTGACTGACAAATCAAACATATTGCCATCACTTAACAGAAACCAATTTTAATCCCAAAATATACATAATAAAAAAGTTAAGAATATAAGAAATAAATCTGCTTCACAATGGGGAAAAAAAGGGAGAAAAAAATGAAGATCAATAAGTTTATAACTAATTGGAATATGGTATTATATAGAGAACTTAAGCTAGAAAATGATGGACAACAAGAAAATCTTTTATCAAAAGGCTGCTTCAAGAACAGCAAAAACATGACGATTCAAGATTATAAACTACCCATTTTTACAATGCAAAAAGGCATAATACACAAAAAGAGAAAATTAATTAAAGAGAAAGAGAAGAATTTTTATTTTAATCTTATTTAGACTAGAAGGTTGGAGTTAAACTCCCCTCTTTTCTTGGATTCTTGTCTAAATTCATTGGCCCAAAACATTCCAAATCCTCTTTCCAAAGAATTTTACAAACCTCCTTACTGGACTCTTGCCTGTTCCTTCTTCACCATCATCCGCACAAACTTCAGCACTAAAACTACCATTACCAATACTGCTACAGCTACTCCTCTCCACTGATTTTAACTCACTTGACTCGTCCTTTAGTAAGCTCAAACCGGGTTGTTGCAAACCACCAGATCCATGAGCAGCACCGCCCTTCTTTTTTCTGTCTTTCTTGCTCTTTTTCTTCTTGCTTTGAGCTAAGGCATCTTCAAAAGCATCTATAATCTCGTGTATGAGCTGCCGGTTTGGCGAGGAGTCCCACCTGACCCAGTAACTCATGTAGCACCCGAAACAATCACAAGTAAAAAGAGGTTGATGATCATGATCGCTGCTGCTGCTTCTTTTAGTTGGATATTTTGGAGTGTTTTCGCGGTGGCTTGAAAAGTTTCCAAAATTGTTGTTAGAACAAGAGATGAGATAGGCCAAGACTTGTCTGTCTTGAGGGGAAAGAGCAGCCGCCAGGGTGAAGATGGTGGCAGGAAGGAAAGACAGAGGATCGGTTGTGATTGGTGGTGATGGATGAACTGTACCTCTGCGGTAGAGCTTATTCATAGTTAAAATCAACCAGAAATAGATGATACCAGACACGAAGAGAAAGGCTTTTTATGTATCTAACAGACAAAGAGTTCAGGAAGAAAGGACTGTTTAGACGTTGACCTTTGAAGGTTTGATGATATTCTATTATTTTCCAGGAAACATTACATTGGGGAATGCTGAATGCTGACGTAGTCTAGGGGAATCGAGGGGCGCATTCGGGTGCGACGCAGGTATTTTATCCACCAGGAATTTCTTCTTCAAACTTACCCGATTCCTCAAACTCGATACATTTTTCCCCAGAAAAATTTCCGTCGTTCATTCAAAGCACAAAAACAAAATCAAATAAGCAGAAACAATTCGTCAAAGTGTACGTAGTTTGATATAAATATCCTTACTCTCCGAAATTGTTTTGGAAAATTAATACCACTGAATTTTAATGCTAGCCTTTAAGCTGGAAAATTAATTCATTGTGATATCAAATACTTGCTAAATTAGGAAATTCTACTTGAGTTATTTTACTACAACAATTCTTAACAGAATATTTGTTGCTGCATTTCGAATTGGATCCAAGAAAGACAAAACATATGAATATAAAGAAAGAATCAACGCAAATCAAGTTCAAATCTCTTCGTTAGGCTTATACGTTTCCCGCTCCAACCTTGAGTAGAAGAAAGAAAGAAAAAACATCATCTTTTTCCATTTGGTTTTCTCAGGTAATAATAATATTTAACCCTCTGCAGCAGCACTGCTAAGTGCTAACACAAAACTGAAACTCCGGAAAGCTAAACCCCCAGCTTTCAACTTCTTGAAACTAATCAAAGATGATCATTCATATTTGCCTGCTTCTGGAGGGGTCATTGTCCATCTTTCTTATTGTTTTGCAATATTGAGATGGCTGCGCGAGGGTGAAGAACTATGGGAACTTGAATTCAAGAAATCAGATGGAAACTCATTTTATGTTTGGCACCGAGCTAAGCTCAGTGACCTTTTCTGATGAACCCTGAACGTTTCAATTAAATCACAAAAACAACAGCCACACCAAATTAGCAAATTATGTACGATTCTCATCAATCTAAGCAGGGTGGCCTTATCAGTTCCGCTTTGATTCACGGAGAAGCCCCAAATGGAAACAGTTCATCAACTGAATGGTTTTAAGAACAAGTAACTCTAGCACAAGCTCATCATGACAGCCACCAAATTAAGACATGAATTGAGCTAACCAAAAAATAACAGAGAAACTTTCAATTACTGGTACAAAAAAAAAATGTCAAACATAAAAATATGTCTAGCAAATCTCAACAAAGGACGTAGTAAGAGACGAAATTACTTAATTCTGTTAAAATGAAAGGGCATATACTACATCATAGTATTCAGATTTGCCACGCTGTTCATCAAGACAATTTTCAAGTAAGCATTGATGGTACTAAATAAAAGTAACTTCCTTGTCTATCTTGTCCGGCTATTGAGCAGTCTATATAATCTTTAAATGGTAGCTTGATATTCATCCATGGTTTGTTCCATTGCATCCAACTGAGAGAGCACGTACTCGAGTTTCTTGCAACAGATTTCATTCGATATTCTCGAACTATAATCACACTTCTCAAATGGGCGATACTCACACGCACTCTTGATTTCATCCCTCAATGTCACTTGAATGTCCTGGTTTTTCAAAACAGGAAGCATGCCCATTAATTTAAAAAATTTTAATCTTTAAAAACTATAACTAATGCTCCAATTCAATCCAAAACTGTTCCAAAGGCAATTCAAGCTTGAGAACAGAAGGATATACCAGACCAGAAATAAAGCTAAAAAAGATTAAATACAAATCTGATTTATGAAAGGAAGAAGAAAGCAGAAACCTTGATCATCTTCATGAATTCACGGCAATGGTTGTTGATAAATTCTTTCCTGGGACCCGTTGGATTTGCGAGTTCATCCATGACAGCTCCTGCCAGCTCCAAAACCCCAACTATTCTCTGTGTCCAAGCAAAACCACAAAAAAAGCTAATTTGTCTCAGAATTGCACTTTTTCGTCAAAATTAACATTTGTTAAAGAATTTGGAAGTGGAAATCAGTTAAATGACCTTCTCCACATTTTGAAGTCGCTGCAAGGAAGTTTTCTGAGTGGGAGAATCCATGGAACTTTGGCTTCTTCTTCTTCTTCAATTGCAGCAAAACCGGAATAACACAGA
>JBBYHO010000002.1:17441162-17475753 GCA_038382025.1 Adansonia gregorii
GAATTCGACTTGATTTTGGTCGACCTTTGGGATCTCTCCGCATTTCTGGATTAGGACATAGTTGTGGACCATTATATACTGGCTAATAAGCTTCATTCTCGACGGGTTGAAACTCATGTCAATAAACATTGTTTATGGTCTCTAGCCTATAAACACTGTCTACATATAGCATGCAATCAATATGGAAATAAGCGCAAGCAGCAACAACATGTGAACATGGGTATCTATGCGCTTCAAACTTCCCATAGTCACACCACTTTTCATTAAGATTTACTTTATATATCGAAGCCATAACTCCCTCTGGAGGGTTCTCTAACTTCTCAACCAAGAAAGATTGATTTGTTCTTGTAAACCCCCGAACAAGGTATGAGTTAGCTTTTTTTCGATTTTCTTGCATGGCATTTATGACTATTTCACAATAATTATGCCCGGTTGGCATCATTCTAATCTGCCTGTTCCCCGTCACCATAAATAATTTTGCTAATCTAAAATATGTAGCTTTCACCAAAGCGGTTATAGGAAGATGACGAGTCCCTTTCAGCACTGAATTTATACATTTGGCCAAGTTTGTTGTCATATGTCCATACCATCTTCCTTTATCATATGATTGTGCCCACTTCTCCCGTGGGATCCTATTGATCCAATCGGCTGCCTCTGTATTCTCTGCATGAAGGTTTTCATACTGCCACTGAAAATGAGGTCATCGCAACTCATATGCTGAATAAATAATATGGCAATTTTTAGACTCATTAACAGCTGATAGATAAATATTAAAATTGATAAGATTGTAAGAGAGTAAATAACCATAAATGCGATTACATACCCATGTTAACAACTTGTTGACGTAACTCCTTATTGTTAAACCTTTTCACAAAGTTGGTTGCAATATGTCGAATGCAGTACACAGAATATGCACGCGGAGGTTTTCATGCATTACCTGAGTCTTTGATCACAGATTTTATGGGTTCGTGTTAATCAAATATTAAGCATATCCCAAGTTTTCTAACAACATATCTACGTAAGTTGTCGAGAAAAAATGACCATGCCTCCTTCGTCTCACCCTCTATAATGGCAAAGGTAATTGGTGCTATATTTCGATTGCCATCTTGTGCAACAGCTAACAGTAATGTTCCTTTGTATTTTTCATATAATGTACCAACTATTTGGATAACAGGTTTACAGAAGGGAAAGCCTTCAATGCAAGACTTGAATGTCCAAAAAAGTCAATCGAAAATACCCATACCTTGCACCATTTGATGACCGTGGTATGCAGGTACAGTTTGTAATTTCACTATTATGCCAGGAACAAAATGTTGCATTATCACCAACCATTTTGGTAGATCATTGTATGATTTATCCCAATCTCCACAGAGTCGAACAATTACCTTCTACTTTGCTATCCATGCTTTCCTATAGGAGGTCATGTATCCATACCAATTCCATATCTCGATAACCAAAATTGAGACAAAAATGGTCGGATTTGCTTGAACCAAGGACAAAATGTATGAACATATCATGTTGGAATCTAGTTTCCTATGATCTTGTGAAATACGTCCAGATGCACAAGTATGCGGCCCATTATACTTTCTAATCTCCCATACTTGTGTTTTCTTCAATAATCTTACCTTTATACTCTAGTTACAACCGATGCCATACATGATACACTGGCCATGATATTTGATTGGCGACAATTCTACTACTTTGTAATCTACGGAGTTTTTGATATTGTAGTGCTTTATAGCCGAATCCACAGCCTCTTTTGTTATGAACTATATACGTAGAGCTCACTAATAGATGGATTCCAACTTCTTGAAAACTCTAATGTTTGAGCATATTCTGAAAATTCTACTACATGCATTGCATCCAAATCGAGGGTACGCATATAGAGAGGTGGCTCATACTGATAAAGAAGATCGCTGACTCCACTAGTAGATGATAGATAAGAAACGTTGATATCACCACCGATATCTGGGCATAGATCATGGTTGTCATCACTATCATCAGCTTCAACATACTCTTTCGGTTCATTAAAGTCACCAACATAATCACCATGGGCTCCATATGACACTTCAGGATCAGCAAATGAACTAGGCCCTCCATATTCCATTTCAACACCTCTAATTGGAGAGTCTATCATTGTAAAGTTCTTTGGCCCACCATCTTCATAGCTTGGAATGGTTGGTGGCACAGATGAATAATGAAAAGATTCATATAAATTATTATCACCACTTATGAATCTGAAGGAGGTTGATATTTAGGATTCTTAAATGGCCATGACATATGCGCATCTGCAATTGGCATGGATGAAGCTTCAAAATCATGATGTACATCTTCAAGGTTGGCATATAACTCAATTACACCAACATTAGAAAATTACTGATGAACATCAAATAGGCATCTAACATCATTATCATCTTCAAGTAAGAACGTCCTATATCGGATGCATCCTTCTCCTATAGAAATAAGAAGCCTATGTTTGATATCTGATGCTCTGGTTCTGCTTGTAGCTTTAATTTTTGCACCAATTTTTACCTTCAATTCCTCTATTGTAAGGTTCTCGTCAATTCTGGTAGTTCTAGGATAGTCACTTTGAAAGGTAACACGTTCTTCACTATTGATAATTTCTTCATTAGAATAGACAAGTGCAACAAATCTATTACTTATGTTGGTAAGATGAAAATAACTCTAAACAAAATGCTAACGATTGAAAACTATGAAACAAAAGAAGAGAATGAAAAAATACTATTACTAAACTAAGAAAACAACAATAGCAGCTGAGAATGAAAATGACAATAAAAATGACAATGATGAACACATATTTATAATGCAACATAGTCAAAAAATTTTCATTCAAAATGTTTGAATTTATCTTATTCATTAGTCTAATCTTTGCAGTTTGACATTTAAAATCCATTCATTAGTCTCATCAACTAAAGATGATATCAAAAGGAATCTGATTCCCATGCATTAGTCTCATCATTTTTTTCATATCAGAAGGAATCTAATTTTTATGCATTGGTCTCATCGACTTTTTTCTTATCAGAAGGAATCTGATTCCCATGCATTGGTCTCATCAACTTTTTTCATATCAGAAAGAATCTGATTTTCATGCATTGATCTCATCAACTGCAGAAATCACCTTTCTCATGCATTAGTTATCAACTTATTTTAAATTAGAAAGAATTTGATTCTCATGCATTAGTCTTATCAATTTATTTCACATCCGAAAAAATCTGATTGCATGCATAAGTCTCATCAATTTATTTCATATCAGAATAAATCTGATTCCCATACAGTAGTCTGATAAATTTTTTTCATATAAAAAATCTGATCATTTTGCATTAGTCTTATCAGCTTATTTTATTTTAAAAAATTTTAATTTTCATACATTAGTCACGTACTTTCGAATGCAAATAAAACTTAAAAATAGTCACGTACTTTCGAATACAAATAAAATCTAAAACTGTGAGATGTAATACGAAATCACCACATGAATTAACGATTTTTGAAAACAAAAAAAGACCAAAAAATTGAAAAAAATATTGCATGGTGAGAAATCACCATGCGATATAGCGATTTTCCAATTGTTCTCACCTCTGGTCGTCGGATTTTGCATGATATTGCAATTTCTATGAAATTAATTGAGAAATCGCTATTTGATTTGACGATTTTTCAAAATTAGTTGAGAAATCACCATCTAATTTAGTGATTTCTCAACTAAATTGAGAAATCGACATTTAAAAAAACGATCTCTTAATTAAATTAAAAAATTTATCTATTTCGATAAATAATATGATTTTGACCTATTTTTGTAAATAAAAAATATATATTATTTGTATAAAAAAATCCCTTATCACTTATAGATATAAAATATGTTTTGATAATAACCAAATTATGTTAAATAAAGATAATATGCTGATATTTGTATTGAATAAATTAGTTAATTAATTAAGATATTATAAATAATAAATAAAATATATAATTAAAATTTTTACTATTAAATATTTTAAAATAACATAAAAATAATTTATTATATATTTTTAAATTAATATTTTTAATAAATATTTTTTTATTATCATTAAAATATATATTATCGTTAATTTAATTTTTTAAATTCTTTAATTTCGTCATCCTAATGATTAACTTTATTGTTACTTTAATTTTTAATCTTTTCATTCAGTCACTGTAGATAAAAATATACCCAATTAAAGCGGAGGCAACTTGGTGTTTTTTTTTTTTTAAAGATAAAAGCTGCCTTCCCAACAGCGTGAGCAGAAACCGCGTTGAAAATGGCTGTCTACTATATTTAATTTAATAATAGATAATAGATTAGATTTACATTGTTTTCACACCTATGACACGATATACATGACTCATGTCATGACCCAGCCGACTGAACCCTACCTACATCTACACCAATACCTGCCTGATGATTGACTTGAGATGACTCATGTCAGGTCCAGGCCTGGCCAACTCTATCCTCCCGTTTATCCCCCCCCCCCCCTTCTCTCTCGTTCAGGATTACTTGCTTCAAATTACTGCTTGGCTGGTTGGACTTGGGTGTTCTCTGTTTTACAGCTGCCTGCAGTCTTCAACTATCCAGTTGAAGTGGATATATCAAGAAAGGTAACAATCTCTCCTCGTTACTCTTTGAAAAATGATCAATTATAACTTTGTCTTCTCATTAATCTCGTTATGTATCTTCCTTTTAAAACATAACACTCCTGCTGCTCCTGCTGGTGCTTATGCTTTGAATTCTGATGGAGAAACTCTCTTGTCACTGCTGACCCACTGGTCATCCCTGCCTTCTTCTCTAACCTCCACCTGGAATGCTTCTCATCCAAATCCATGCAAATGGGTCGGGATTGAGTGTGACTCAACTGCCACCCATGTCCTCGCTCTTAACCTTACCGGTTTTGCCATTTCTGGCCAACTGCCTCCTCAAATTGCTGCCCTGAACCGATTGAACACCCTTGATTTGAGCAACAATAATTTCTTCGGTCCCATACCTTCAGCTTTGGCCAATTGCACTTCCCTTCAATACTTGGATTTGTCTGCAAATCAGTTCACTGGACCAATACCTGATAACTTCAACTCCTTACAAAACCTCAGCTTCCTAAACTTGTATTCTAATTCCTTGAGTGGTGCAATACCACAATCATTGTTTCATCTTACTAGTTTAGGGTCTGTGTATTTGAATAATAACAACTTAAGTGGTTTCATTCCTATGAATGTTGGCAACTTGAGTGAGCTTGTGGTTCTATATTTGTTAAATAATAGCTTGTCGGGTACCATTCCCGAGACTATAGGGAATTGTAGTAAACTGGAAGATCTTTATTTGAGCCGGAATAATTTGGTTGGAGTTTTGCCCCCGAGTCTTACAAATCTCCAAAACCTCATCTATTTAGATGTCAGCCTCAACAGTCTCCACGGAGTAATTCCGTTGGGTTCCCGCAACTGCAAGAATTTGAGTATTTTGGATTTGTCATTCAACAGTTTTAGTGGGGGTCTTCCACCGGGGCTATCCAATTGTAGTAGCTTGACAGAGTTGGTTGTTGTGCATAGTAACTTAATAGGTGCTATTCCCTCTTCCCTTGGCTTACTAGATCGGCTTTTGAAACTTGACCTTTCTGAAAACCATTTGTCTGGGAAAATTCCACCTGAACTTGGGAAATGCAAATCTCTGCGAAGACTACTATTGTATGACAACCAACTCAAGGGGGAAATTCCAAGTGAGTTGGGTATGCTGAGCGAATTGCGGGACCTTGAGCTGTTTATCAATCATTTGACTGGTGAGATTCCTATTAGCATTTGGAGGATTCCAACCCTAGAGTATCTCCATGTATATAGCAACAATCTTACTGGGGAGTTGCCTTTGAAGATCACTGAGCTCAAGCAACTGAAAAACATTTCATTATTTGACAATCACTTCTTTGGGGTTATCCCTCAGAATCTTGGAATCAATGCTAGCTTACGGCAGTTAGATTTCACAAACAACAAGTTCACTGGTGCAATTCCTACAGCTCTTTGCTTTCGGAAGAAACTAAGAGTGCTGAACTTGGGTCGAAATCAGCTTAATGGCAGCATAAGCGCTCACATCGGAGGCTGTAAAACTCTCTGGAGATTGATCCTTAAACAGAATAACCTCGTGGGTGTGCTCCCAGAATTTGCTGAAAATTCTAATCTTGCACACATGGACATTAGTGAAAATAAGATCACTGGTCCGATTCCATCCAGCTTGGGAAACTGTAGAAATCTCACTTCCATAAATTTGTCCATGAATCAGCTCACAGGATTTATACCTTTGGAGTTAGGAAAACTAGCAGATCTTCAAGCTCTGAATATTTCTCACAACCTTCTAGACGGTTCTTTGCCATCTCAGTTGTCAAATTGCAGCAAATTGGAGAAGTTTGACGTGGGGTTCAATTCACTGAATGGTTTGGTTCCGTATGCTTTAACGAGCTGGAAACGTTTGTCCACTCTGATTTTAAGCGAAAATCATTTCACTGGTGGCATTCCATCTTTCTTGGTAGAATTTGAAATGCTTTCAGAGCTGCAGCTTGGAGGAAATGCCTTCGGGGGCAACATTCCCTCATCTATTGGAGCAATGAAGAATCTGATTTATGCCTTAAATCTGAGCACTAATGGATTGACTGGAGAAATTCCTTCAGAACTAAGAAATTTGTTCAAGCTCGTTAGATTGGATATATCTCGTAATAATTTGATAGGAACTTTAATTGTTCTTGATGACATGGATTCCTTGGTTGAGGTTAACATTTCTTACAATCACTTCAACGGTCCAATACCTGGAACACTAATGAATTTTGTAAACTCATCTCCATCATCTTTCCTGGGCAATCCTGGCTTATGCATCGATTGTCTTCCATCAGGTGACAGGACTTGTCCCAGAAACAATTATCTTAACCCTTGTAATAATGGACTGAGAAGTCAAAGGGGGCTTAGCAAATTGGAAGTTGTAATGATAGCCCTTGGTTCCTCTCTAGTGCTTCTTCTTGTGGTTTTAATGTTGGTTTTCATAAGAAAGAGAAAGCAAGAACTTGAGGTCTGTGACGGTCAAGGCCCATCTGCCTTGCTGAAAAAAGTGATGGAGGCTACTGAGAATCTAAATGACAGGTATAAGATTGGCAGAGGGGCTCATGGGGTTGTTTATAGGGCATCGTGGAGTCCAGGGAATTATTTTGCTGTAAAAAAGATTATGCTGACAAAGCATAAAGGAGGAAGCCTGAGTATGGTTAGAGAGATTGAAACCATAGGGAAAGTAAAGCACCGAAATCTGGTGAGTTTGGAGGACTTTTGGTTAGGAAAAGACTATGGTTTAATTTTATACAGGTACATGCAGAATGGGAGCCTCCATGACGTTTTACATGCAAAAGAAGAGGCACGAAAACTAAAGTGGAGTATCCGCTATAGGATAGCACTAGGAACGGCACATGGGTTAGAATATCTCCATTATGACTGTGATCCTGCTATAGTTCATCGAGACATCAAGCCAGAAAACATCCTACTGGACTCGGACATGGAACCTCGTATCTCTGATTTTGGAATTGCTAAGCTTCTCGATGAGTCTGCTGCTTCCGAACCATCTATGTCAGTTGTGGGCACGGTTGGATATATTGCTCCAGGTAAATGGCTTCATCTCCTCTGTAAGCATAAATAAAAACCTTGACCTCGACCTTTTTTTGGTATCATTGGTTTGTTTCATTTTTAATATCTGTATATACTACAAAATAAAGATTGGTTTGTTTCATTTTTAATATCTGTATATACTACAAAATAAAGATTAGATGGGGGAACTGATATAATATAAATATAATGTGACAGAAAATGCATTTACAACAGCACGGAGCAAGGAATCGGATGTGTACAGCTATGGGGTGGTTTTGCTGGAGCTGATAAGTGGAAAGAGGGCATTGGATCCATCATTTATGGGCATCGGAGAGAGCGAGACAGAGACAGATATCGTGGGGTGGGTAAGGGGGGTTTGCACAAAAGAAAAAGAAGAAACAGTAATCGAGAGGATTGCCGATTCAAGATTTGTGGATGAGTTGGTGGAATGGGAGGTGAGAGAGCAGATCATTCATTTGCTTTCGATAGCTTTGAGATGCACCGAAAAGGAACCAAGCAGAAGACCTACAATGAGAGAAGTTGCGAGGCTACTCACTCATAAACCCAGACCCAAACCCAAACATCAAACATAATTAATTAATTAGCTTTTCTTTTCTAACTCTGCTAGCTGCCTAGCCTCATTTTTTTTATTCTACCAAAAATAATCAAAATGAAAAACTGAATATTATGTACTTTGTTAAAAACACATTTGTAAGTTTAACCATGCATAGAATGGTTGTGGTAGCTTCTTGTTTTTTTACCTGCTGCCTTAACGCTTATCATCTTATTCTTATCGATTGAAGAGAATAAGATTTTATTTCCAATATTCACCTTCTTTCCTTCTATGATTTTATTTCCGAAATATCCAATGGACGACATGGTCTGCAAAAGTATAAACTTTTTTATTTCATTCCGTTTCATGAGAATCTATAACTAAGTCTGAACGATGCCCTTTTGAACTGAGAAGTCAGTTTTTATTTGGTTTCAAATCTGTTCAATTTCAGTAAGAATTTCTAAAACTATGTTCAAACTCAACTTATATATCAATAAGTTTATTCAAATTCAATTCAATTTATTTAAATTATTAAATAAATTTATTCACGAGCATTAAATGAATACATTCATCAATATACAATAAAAAATATTCACGAGCAAGTAAAAATTTATTAATAAAACAATAAACAAATATTTAAAGTTTAAGTAAATATTTTCTTTTGATATTAAATTTTTTCCCAATTTTAAATATATAATCTAATAAAATAAAAATATTATAAATGTAATAGGACATAATAATATTATTATTAAATTATAATCAAACAATAAATCAACTTCAAATGAATCAAGCTTCATAAATGTAACTGAACTAAACACATGTTCGAACTCGATTCGTATAATAAACATTCAAATTATATTCATACCCGTTTATTTAGTTCAACATACAGATCATAAACAAATATATATATATATATATATATAGATATATATATTCAACAACAATTCATCAAGCGCTTTATCCGCTTATAAGTTATAACCTTGCCAATAATACTTATATAATTAAATGAATCGAGGATTTCAAAAATGTGATAAAAGAATTATAAATTGATTAGTTTACGGAACAAATCGAGCAATCAACATTTACATAAAATCATGCATGCAGAAACGAAAGGAAACCCAACTTTTGATCATGCAGCTATACTTACATTCAACAGAAGATTATAATAAAAAATTTAATACGGTAAAAGAAGTGAAAAGAAACAGAGAGATCTA
Organism: Adansonia gregorii; assembly: GCA_038382025.1. NCBI lineage: Eukaryota > Viridiplantae > Streptophyta > Magnoliopsida > Malvales > Malvaceae > Adansonia > Adansonia gregorii. The sequence goes on from JBBYHO010000002.1 coordinate 17,450,556, forward strand.
GCTGGAGATCCATTACCAAATATGTTAGCCGTCAAAAGTACAGAAAGGTGAAACAAAAGCCTAGGAACTCCCATGTGATCTGACAGATGAAATGGATTGTGCTGAAACAGAGGCAGTAGGACTGTTTAGATCTCGCTCAGCTTTTGGTTTTCCGCTTAATCTTTCAATTGCATCTTGACAAATCTCATTGAACCACTCATCATCAGGCAGCACGCTGACACACAACAGCAAACCCAAATGCTTCAATGCCATTAAAGTTTTTATATAAATATATTTCCTAAAATCAACTAACAGAAAACCCGCCTTCTTTCAAAAAATAAAAAAAGTATACAGCAGCAATTCACGAGAATTCCCTATAGTTGTACATGCATCCAACAATTTTAAAAAGGACATTCCCGTCTTCCTCTTAAACCCAACAATGCTAAAAACAAGGTACTCTTGAACCACAGCTAAACTTCTGTCCCTCTAAAAAGGACCTATAAGCCCTAACCCTCTCATTAAAACTAACCCTCCCTCTTTCTTTTATATCTTATTAGACAACTTTCTACTAATTCCAAAAGTTATAATACCAGTTTAATTTGCATAAGCATCTTCCTGCTAGCATAATTCTAAAGAAGAAACCAAAAAAATTCAATTTCCGTGGTGAGCCAATTTTTACTATATACAACTAATTATGGCCACAGAGAAAGAAAAGAAGAGAATAGACCTATTTCTAGGATCCAAAGTTCATGCTTTCACTTTGCTTAGACAACAAAAGGGAAGGGGCAAGAGGGGGAAATGCTGTACCATCAAATACCCCCACAAACATTTGCATGCTGAAGTGCATCAGAAATTACAAATGCTCTGCTTCCTCTCCCTCCCTCCTTTTTCTTTTCCCTTTCTTGAAAAAAATAAAAACCCTTAGTTTCCAGAGTTTTCAGTTTATATTTGAAGAATATTGAATAATAACTGAATAGATGGAAGGTTTGAAAGATTAAACTTATCGGTGCAAGACACCATTATGAAAGACCCAATTTTAAACAAGAAGAAAATTTGGGAGCATATAAAAAGCTAGAAACATATGATGAAAAGAAAAAATTGAAACTGTTCGAGGCAGAATGAAAAAAGTCGCTCAAACTTTTAACCAGTAATTTAGATGCAAATTTGAGCCAATTGGAAACAGTGCCCCAACCATTTAAAGGAGATTTCTATTCTCAGAATTTGAATAAAGGACAGGAACCCAAAAAGAGGGAAAGGGGGGTCACTTAATCGAACAGCACAGAAAATGCGATACTAACATAATAACAACTGAACTATCAGTTCAACTAGAAATGGTATAAAAGAAGGGCGGGCAGCAGACCCTTGGTGCAAACCTATTGTGATAGGAAACTCAGTACTATTATTCCCACAATTTCTCACATTTGGGATTTCTCCCTTACAAGTAAAAAAAAAAAAGAGGAAAATGGTGACCCATGAAATTGCTTGGACCAATATCATGCATCCATTCAAAATACACAACTACAAGCATTCTAGAGTTGCAGAGCCCGAGGATGAGAATAATTATGAGAAAACAGGTCATAACTTTAACAATAAAAAGAAAAAGAACTATCATAGCATACCTATATGGATCCATCCCTGTAGCAGCAAATGCAGCCATGGCTTTAGCAATTATTTCATTGACAACTCTATGCAAATTCCTAGATAGGTACCGACCTTGGGAAGCAAAGCATATGACAAATTTTATATCCAAATACAGCTGCACATGTACAAGAATTAGATCAATTTTAACACTCCAATACAAACTTAAAAACACAGAAGAACTGACACCAAGTTTACATGCCTGTTGTAATCCAAGTGGACCTAAAGGCCTTGGTCCTTCCTCTATATCATCCCAAAAGCTTTGATCTTCTGAGAGCCATATGATGACAGTTTCAGTAAGCCGCATCAAAAGCAATGTAGCAAATCTTTCCCTTCCTACAAACATATCTGCTGCCAGGCTAGCCATCCTGTTTAGTTTCGCAAAGAGTTCCTGAATGTAACAATATATCATGACAAGGCAATCAGAATTCTCAAACCAAAGAGTGAAGAGGAAATATTGAAGAAAAAAAATCACATAAAAAATGAGTAAACTCCTTTTCTAACACCCCAAACTAAGCATTAAGTAGAGAAGAATATAATAGAAAAACAGAGAGAGTGAACAAACCAGAGACTCTAAGCATACTACTGTTAATAATTACCTCGCAGTTTTGTGACCCAAAATCTAGTAAAAATATGGTTGAACGGGAGTTTATATGGAGCTCCCAAAACTTCTCCCTCATTCACTAGCTTTTTGCAAATAAGAGACCCTAAGCTACATTAAATTACCAAAGCCCTAATGGGAAAAATTACAGCATAAGACAGTTTTTCCCAGCAACCTTCTATCTTATACATTAAACCATATAACTAAAATAAAAATGGCGCCCCATTGCTGCAACAAAAGCAACGTACAAATGATCTATTAAAGGAAGTTTTGAAATCTGGAGTGTGAAATAAAAAATATAACCTTACAAACAAGATGCTATGAGATGTTAAAAGCAAAGATGCACAGCAAAGTAAAATACGGCAGTTCAAATTAAGTGGTTTGAGCTGCTAACAACAATTAAAAGAAACAATGCACCAAGAGAACCAGATACAATGATATAAAGCAAACAATCATAGAATCACCTGAAATATTAGAGATGGAAACCATTCCACCTCATCTGCAGTATTATCCATATTAATGTACATTTCTGCAGTTAGATGGCTACCACCCTCTTCTGTGAAAATGAGATCTAGGGCATGTTGCTGACAAAATGTATTCTTTAATCTCTCAACTGAACTCACAAGGCGCCTCTTCCATTCTCGTTGCTCAGGGTGACGGTTTTGCCTGTCTGAAGTTCTTCTACGGTGGTCATCCTTGTAACTAGCTAGATTTGGGGACAGCTTCATGGCTGCGCGTGGAAGAAGTTCATCAGCCAACAATGACGCATTTGCTAGCAATGCAATTTGTTGGGCCTCAGTCTCAGCCATTCGCACAATTTTATTTCCAGTGCCCTCAAAGTTCGCTTCCTCATCCATCGAACTAGGTAATGCTTTAATGAGCAAATTTACATATGAGTTAAACACCTGAAACAAACCTTCCAGTGTTTGCCCTCCCAACTGCATGCTTAACAGTGGTCCAACATCCTCAAAGAAGTCCTATAAAAGCAAGCACAATACACGTTGCAATTAATGAAAGGATAAAAAGCCATTACATAACAAAATAAACCAAGAGAGGTGCATACAACATCAATGTACAACCCCCTAACTATTAGCATGTCAAAAGTTAGATCATGCATTAACAATGTTATAAGATGTCATACAGAGAATCTAAAACAAACATAACCTTTGGCCAAATGAATTAATAGACCTCAATCACACCAATAAACAAATATCATATCAAAGAATCTGTTATAAAATAATATTAACTAGCAGTTTAACATATCAAGGTTGAGAAATACGTAATTAGCATAGTAATTAAAACAAAAGACAGATAAGCAGTTTGTAAATAATATGTTGAAAATAACAGGCATAGAACTACATCCATGTCAAAGACTAACTTTATTATCAGAAAGAATTAATAGCACCAAGAGAGAGTATAACCCTAGAAAACAAGTAATAAAAACACCAAAATGTAATTTTAACTATCTTAAAGGAATAGAAGATAATTGTGGGAAAGGAATTTCAACCAAGAAAAGACCTCATAGCCCCCTTCATCCTCTGGACATCAAGCCCCAACCATTCAATAAATTAAGTTCCCTCCCTTCTAAATGAAGCATGGAGGTAGTAAACTGAAAGCTTCATCTTAGGTTTTTCATTCCGAACAAATTTCCAAACATTAACTTATCAGTTGTGGTGCCAGGAATTATCCATGCATCCCTAAAACAAAGCAGAAACTAATAACAAAACTTCCAACGTGAGAAATGATGGATTACACAATCGTCCAATCTCTCAACAAAAGTTTTGGACATACCTCACTAGCCAACAATGATGCAATTTGTCTTAATCAGCTTGTTCATAGTTATAATTCTACTTAAAACCACAGTCCAAGCAAAGAAAGCAACCTTAGGGTGAGCTTCTTGGGACCCACTTAGTTTAGAATTTTTTTTTTTTCCCATTTCTATGTTCATTTTCCCATTATCAATGATCAATGAAATACAGGTAACAACCAAATTTAAGAACCCTTGTTTTCCAATAGTTCTATAGAAGTGGACATATCGTTATGAATCATTTTCCAGATTTTGTTGAATTTGGAAGCCCTTTATTCCTATTTACCAAATTTGATTATTTATATTATCTTATTGGTCATATTTGAAGTGTAAATGAAAATGGCAAAATGCAAAAAAAAAAAAAAAATCTAAAACAAGAGTCCTTTAAAACGCAACAGTCATTTATTCCTAATATTTATCCATTGAACTAATCTCAAATCTCCCATCCGTAAGATAACTCTTAAAAATGCATTTAGAAGAATTGTAGGTAAAAACAACTTCCCATCAGTCAATACTGAAACATTTTATCTTCTTTGCTATATATCTGGATCATACATTATAGACAGCAATATCCTATCCTGTAATGTTGTAAAAGTATTGGTATTATACTGTGGTACCAAAAGACCAAATAAAACAACCTGTCGCATTTCTACTTCTAGGTACATCTCCCTTCTCCACACTAGATAACATACCCAAATTAAGTGGCTGTACAATCTGCTATGTGGCTGTGTCAAATCTCTAAAACAACTAGGCATCAGAGCTGAACAACTAGAATTACCATGGCCAAAAAATCCAGTGGTCCTCCACTTCTCCATATCTCAACATATTTAATCTAACCATAACCATTCCATAGAGCCCATTGAGAGTGGTGAGATTCCAAAGCTGAAAGGACCCTCGGACCATAGGAGAAGGAATACTTAGAAGAGTGAACTTTTCATTAGAAGAAATGCCAAAACATTTAAGAGTGGAAAAGACTCATTAAACCTAATAAAACAGAATAAATATTCAAAAAAAAAAAGTTTTAAACCTGCATACCCAAAGAAAAGAATAATACATTAAGCAACACTATCTTAACCACAAACTTATGTTGCAAATTTTGGTTTCCAATTATCAAGTGAAAGAACCACTGGTTAGAAAAATTATTATGTTCATCCACGACCAACACGACAAGGAAAAAGATTTATTTATATTAAGTTAAAGGGTTCACCTGGACCATTGAATTGAAATGATGAGCACTACTTGTTAGTTTATGCTGAAATGCTGTTGTATTACCAAGGGATGCACTAGAGGGCCAGCCAGATTGACGAGTACCGCCTGGGGGATATGTTAGCACCCAATTATCAGCAGCAGCCAATGCTGCAGTACTTTCTTCAATTCTTTTCAGATTAGCATTGAGTGCCTGCTCAACACTAGGCCTAAAGAGTTTCAAAAGCACAGGACAAAGTGCCAAGCCACGAGCTTCCAACAATGAGCAATGACCTAAAGCTATCTGAACACATTCTGCAGCAGCCCTTAGACCACCAGCAGCTGCTGACGAAGCCAAAGCATGTCTTTTAACAAGAAGGGCAAAGGCCTCTGTTTGCTTTGTGGCCCACATAACAAGCTCCGAAGTATAAGCTGGTTCTTTACCAAAAATACCCAAGGAATCACTAGCAGCTTGAGCAATAGCAGAGAATACCAACTGCGAGAGAGCAGCAGTATATGCTCCTCCATATGAGGTGCTTGATGGGCGAAGGCTTAGCATGTTATATTGATATCTTTGGAAATGCGCGTTGAGGAGCAAAGTATGAGCACGTGGTCCATCACCCAGCTTTTTAAGGGCTATTATTGCTGCACGAAGTTCAGCACCATGTGCAGAAGGTTGACAAGCAGCTTCAGCGAGCTGGTCAGCCAACTTTTGCTTGCGCTCGATAATAGCAATCTGTAGGGATGCAACTGCCGCAGGACTCAATGAATTTGTTTCTTTCCCTTCAGTAACTGCACGCTCTCCCTCATCAAGTGCTGCCAGAGCTTCATCTACTCTCTTCTCGGCTAATAAAACATCCAGGAGATCAGGGAATTCAGCTGACCATTTCTCCAGATCTGAAGGTTCTCTATCTTCAACATTTAACAAGCCATTAGCAGAAGGACCTTCAGAAACTCTGGGAGACAGCAAATCTATATGAACTCCCTCAGCCAAACCATGAATTAATGTTGCTTGTGTTGACAGCAGATTTCTTATAGATGAAAGCTCTCCTTCTAAATCAGATATCTCCTTAGACGTGCTGCAGGAAAGAAGCCCAAATGTCTTAAAATCTAAAACAAATTCTAATTCTAAACAGTGACAGTAACTTCTAAAGAATAATATCATCAATAACAAGTAAATATATCAACATCCATCCCTCTTCCCTTCCAGGGACAACAACCAAAAAGTTCTATTTCTAAAACCTCTGAGGGATTTCGGCTTCATGGTCGGGTCCCAATCCCTTACAGATTGGAGAATTGCGGGCCAGAGTTCAATTTCCCATCCAACTTGAACCCTGAAGTTTAACAGCTCTACAACTTGTATGAATGTAACAACATTAATGGTCTTCATTACTACTGAAAATAGATATATGTATATCCAATTCAACATAAATTCTACAAAAGAAAAGAAAAAAAGTTGCTAGATGCAACAAACACTGAAACAGTATAGTTTTTTGGAAACGTCAAGGAAATGATGGCAACCTCCATATCCAAACGAACTGCAGTCCTATGAACAAAAATGTTGTGCACAACATCAAGTGTCCACAATGGACACCAAATCTCAGCTAACAGATCAATTTTAGCAAGTGTCTCTTTGAGAGAGAGAGAGATGTATGCAATGCTGACAAAACCATGATTCTCATTTACCTCTAGACAAACCGGACTGAGCTGATAAAGCTTCAAACTTGATTTAGCATATAATTTTTTTTAAAGGCCACATGCTAAATAAATTCTTTTAAAAATAGTACTATTACACATTGAGCTAAAAATTAGTACAAGGCCAATAAGCACCAACATAAATCCCTAGAGAAGTGAAATCTATTTGCAAATGATATCTCCACTATCTGAGTTCCACAAAACTAAAATTCATCGCTCACTTCTAAATCATATACCTCCTGTGGAATAATATCCTATTTTACACGGACTAAGGTTCAATTATCTAATACCGGTATGTATCCAAGGGTTAGACTCATCATTTTCTTGACGTTTTGGACACGCAAAGTCATCTAAAAAGTGTCCGGAACTAGTATACGTTACGGGTATACGTTATCTAAAATACTATGAAAAATATTAATATAGTATCTTGTGCAAATAGTTTTTTGTCTATTTCCTTTTACAAAATCATTTTCTTAAATACTTAAATTTAACATTGTATAATTAATGTTTACCTTAAATATTAAATATTTTTATTTTAGTAACCTTAAACTCTACAAATTTTGATATTAGACTTTATGCAAATAAAAGTTTAAAATATAAAAAGGCATAAAATCACTTCTTGGGTTGGGCCTGATGAAGATTTTTTTTCCCCTATTTCCTTCTTTTTCTTATTTTGTTCTTTCCTTCCTTTCCTTCCCTGCGCTATATTCTTATCTCTTCTCTTTAAATTTTTCCTCATTTCTTGTATTTTTCGTTCCCTCTCTGCAAATTAAACCACAAAATCCTAAAAACCCCAAACCCAACATCAACCAAGATTCCAATGCTGATCCCACTGCACCTGCCGTCGATCACCACCATCCACTGCCTCTGATCAGTATCAGATTTCCACCTTATTTCATCCACCAATTATCCTTTGGTTCCTCTTTTCAGTGGTCCAACTTGCTCTTCCTCCTCACTGCTTTTGAAACCCTAAAAATCCGTCGTCGAGTGAACCACCACTACAGTTGCCTCGTTGAAATGAAAAGAAAGAAGTCTAACACATATTTCTTGTTGATACTCGTATCATGTCATGTCGACACAGTTATGTCACCCTAAAGTGCTGAGTCCATGTATCAGAGGTAACGTCTACTATATGTCCTTTGATGTGGTTCTTAGACCTATGCAGTTCTATAAAATGACACGGCATTAACTAGGCTTTCCAAACAAATGGTAGGGTGCTAGAAACAACCTTTCAATTGTCCATCCTTTGTAAATTGACAAAACGATTATGCACATATGCAATTCAGAGCAGGATACTCAATAATATTTCAGTACCTCTTTGAAATTAAAATACATTAAGAAAACCAAGTGAAGCTGCTACCGTAGCAAAAGCGTAATAATGGATCGAGTGTGTAATAGGATAGGATAGGATTCCATTCCATTCCATTCCATTCCTCTACATTCAATCCAGTACATACTTGTGCAGAGGTTTTATTCATCTTTTGATCCCAGACAGTCCTTGATCTAAACCCTAAACCTTAAAAAAAGCAAGCAGCCAAACAAGATAAAGCCCAAATAACTTGCTGCTAATAGGACTTTTGATAGTAAAGGGATATTTGGGAATATCAGAAGCAAAGGATATGTGCTTTCGTGTTTGGTGGGAAGGACATATCTCTTGTTCATAAGATCTAGCTAAATGAATCTTAATTGAAATGAGAGAAGCAGGAATCAAATGAATTGGGTCAAATAGCAGTAATTTATGAGAGTACTACAACAGAAACTACTGTACCAGGTAGAGTACAGGAAATTATCTGTTTTTTCTAGTTTCAAAAGTAAAACAAGTAAATTGAATTAATAATTAATTAGATTAGGAAACAACGAGATGTAGAGTAGAGTGGACCAGAGGAAGGCTTAAACGCCTTACCGTATAAAGGCGGAATAATTGGCGTACACACTTTTACGCATTTCTTCAGCAGAAGCTCTCTTCAAATCCAACAGATACGAACATAATTGCCTTATTTCCTGGTGAGATAATTGTTTGATTATCAAAAGCTGATTTTTTTTTTTAATTTTATTCTAGGAAGAACAAACAAATTAAAGAAAGAAAGAAAGAAACCTTGTCGTTGAGAGAACACTTGGACTGAACAAAAGCATCCGCGTCGAACTTTTCGGATTTGAAAACGTTAAGGCCTTCTTCGATCTTCGTGCCGTTTTCTTTCGCAGCTGCCGTGGGTCGCGTGGATCGTCCCGTTTTCGCGGTTGCCATTTGCTGTTCTTTTTTTGTTCCTCTCAGCAGAAATCAGATCGAAGTTGAAGCAATTATTTGTTGGGAGATGAAGAAAGAAACAAAAAAAAAAAAAAGTAAAATGGATCAACGGGCAGTTTGGGAATTTCAGAAGAGTCCAGCCATGGAACACAGTTGGTGGTGACTTTGGTGGAAAGGTAGGCTGGAGGCGGGCGTCGTTAAAAAGAAAACAAAAATAATAATAATAACAATAATCATATTAGTAGGGAAGGGGGATGGGAAGGCGGCACATTTTTTCATCACTCTAGATTCCTGCCGTTTGTCCTTCTTCCAAATGAACAAGTCTCCATTATATGACGTCGCTATTCTTTTTTCCTTTTAATTTTTCGATTTTTACATTGCTTTCTTTCTTTCTAATCTAAAAAATTATCTATATTTATTTATATTTATAATTTATTTAAAATATAAATAAAAGTATAAATATAAAAAAATTAAATTGATAAAAATAATTATTTATTATTTATTTTATTTTTAAATTATCATTATAAATATTTTTAGTTTTTATAATATTTATTTAAGTTGTAAGTAAGAAGTTTAATTAGACTAAAACACTTATCTATTATTGTTTATTATATTATCTAGAACTGGAATAATATTTTATTATCATCTTATCTATTATAAGATTAAGATTATATTTTTTAAAATTTTTATCTAGATATTCAGTTAAAATAAGATAATAATAATTTTTTTGTTTAAATTTAATCACTAGTTGATTTATATATATATATATCTTATGTTAGTGTTTATATTATCATATTATATATTATAAGATTAGGACTATATTTTTTAAAACTTGTTATCCAAATATTTGATCAAAATAAGATAATAATAATTTCTTTTGCTTAAATTTAATCACTAGTTAATTTATATGTATATTAAGTTAGTACTTATAGTCTTAGATTTAATTAATAATATAGTTAATTACCAATTAAAACCAAGGTTTCTCATCATAAAATAAATGCTTTAATTGTTATTTTCACAAAATATCAAATGTTAAATAATATTTTGTTAACAATTTTTTTTTTTGCTTTTGAATATACAGTTTCTTGCTTTTTATTTTTTCTTAAAAGTAGTTTTAGTTTTTCATTCACTATCATGATATTTTTCCTTTTTCTAATTAATTCTCAAGCAAAGTTCAGAATATTATAAATTTAATATCTTTAAAAATTTTCTTTTCAAACAAAGGTTTTTAACTCTTTGGTAAGTTATTCTTTAATACAGTTACATATTTCTTATTTTTATTAGATTTGTTTTAATATGGGCAAATGGTAAATTCAATAAATTTAAAAAAAAATCATCAAAAGAGATTTTTAGAACTAAGTTATTTTTAAGCTATTATCAATTAATTCATTATTTAAAAATACATTATTAATAAATTAAAAGTTAAACGCATAAAATCACATGCAACATGTGTGATAATAAAAACGGTTATACATATATAAATATATATATGGGGTAAATTAGAGATATTAGATGTTTGGATTTTTTTAATGAAAAATATTTGTTATTGTTTGATTATATTTTGGAAATTCTTATTTTTTTAAACAATAGGATTGGCATAAATATTAAAATATTAAAAACTTTCTATTAATAATATATTAATATATTAATATTAATATTTCAAATAATAATTTTTAATGATAATATTTAATTCTAAAATATTATATTATTATTAAATACTTAAAATATACTATTTATTACTAAGACAATAATTATATAAATATTTAAAATATTATAATAATTATTAAAATATTATTTCACAATTTTTGCAATATTGACATAATTATTAAAATATTAAAAACTATTTAGTAACATTAAATGCTTAAAATAATACTATTTATTGTTAAAGCATTAAATACATAATTATTTCAAATATGATAATAATTATTAAAATATAATTTCCACTACTATTTTTACTATTAAAATCTTAATATTTTTATATGAAAAACATTTATGACTAAATCTTTATAAATTATAATTTCTATAAATTTTATTTTTGAAATAGAAATATCAAAACATTTTTTCAATAAAATATTAAAAATACTATTTGAAATTTAAAATATTAATACTGTTGCAAGTTATTACTAAAAATAATAAGAATTTTATTTAAAATAATAAATTACTTTAATTTACTAGTTATTATGAAATAATATTATATTATATATTCTTAAATATGCATATGTATTTTTAATAATATTCCTATACATTAAAGATTAAAAAATTAAAATAATTTTATATTATTATTTTAATATATCTTTAAATATTTTTAAAATTAAAAATTAAAAATTAAAAATTTTATTATAATGATATTTGGTTGTAGTCAAATTTCAATAATAAATATAATGCTACTTATACGGAGCTAGTTTTTGAAAATTGTCTTTCCTTTTCAAAAAAGGAAAGACATTTTCCAAAAAAAATCCTCATTTTTTGTTATTATTAAGTTATTTTCAGTTAACCAAATTAGAAATTATTTTTGTAAAATAAACGGACTCTATAATTCATTTGTATCATCAATATGTTGGAAGTGATATGGTTGAAGCTTTCTATAGTTGTCAAAACCTATTTGATTGAAAAGTAGAAAGATTGTGAGAGAAAGGTGAAAAAGTTGAAACAAAATGAATTTTGAGTATGCTTTGTAGGAAAGAAAACTAAGAGAAAGAAAATAAAAAAGATTATTACCTTTCACAGCTATTAACACATGATATTGGAAAGAAAAGATGAAAGAATATGAGAGTTGTGTTATAGACACTTAATTTTGTCCAAGCCTCTATTCAAGCATATCAAGCCATCATCAAGGCCATTTGTCCATGCCTCAATCCAATATCTCTATCATCTCATGTCAAGATAATGCGATTTGAGCCAAAATTAAGTAAAACATGCAAAATTCATCATATGTATCGATCCATGCCCTAGGATATTGATAAATTGGTTCCAAAGTTCCAAATTTTCAAATTTTAAGGTGTGTATTGATACGTTATATTAATGTATCCACACAAGCCTTGATAATAGTTAAAATTGATTTTTGGGTCCTAAAATTATTATTATGTACTGATATATTAGGCCAATATAGATACACTGCTTAAAAGTATCGATACCTCAGTGGAATTTTAGTTAATTTGTTTCATTTTGCTCTAAGCTTACCATTAACATTTTTAACAAATTTTTCCATAATTATGGCTCCAAAAATCACCTAATTTGATTCCAAGCCATGTGTGATTAATTTTAAATAACATTTGGTCCATTTACCAATTTAATTTATTTATTTGGGCTATATTTCAAATACTATTGGATCAACTTTTCATTTAAATTCTAGAAGAACAACTAACCAAAAGATGATAGATTTGGATGGCGATTTTATGTGAAAAGTAAGTCTAGGCTTATGCATTTTTACTTAACAAAAATGACACTTTTGAAATGTTCATGAGTTGGCTATGGTAATGGCCAATAAGAGGCCTCTATCATCCTTAGATTAAGGGTCTTTAGCTAATAAAATATTAAAAACAAATAGTTAATGACAAGGGTAGCATTAGATGGCTAAATTTTGCATGACAATACATGAAAAATGAAAAAATAAAGGTTATTTCACCCTTTCAAAAAGGAAATTTGGGATTGGCTATTTATCCCTCCCTTACCTCATTTTCAATGCTTCACCCTTCATCACTTTTCTCTCCTAAAAACCCTAGCAAAAACCAAAAAAAAAAAATACAACAAAGAAAAAGCCAAATATTGAAAAGAAAAAACAAGGAAATATCAAAGAAAAAGTAAGGGAAAAAGAGAAAGGAAGAGGTATTAAAGCTTTTTGCTATTTTTCTCTTATTCTTCTTTTTTTCATTTTTTTCTTGCTACATATTCATCCATCTTAAATGAGCTTCATATGACCATGAACTTTTTAGGTGTCATGCATGTTTTTGTTGTTATAATGTTCGATCTTGAGATATGAAGTGTTTTAAGTGTCTTTTGATGACCAAAAATCCATCCCCTTTATGTGTTAATATTTGATAGCCTTTATTCATTAATGGCCTAATTTTGCTTCATTTTCACGCCATGATCCATGCTATACCATTTTCATCTTACATATCATGATGTTGTTCATGTCATTTCCTATATTCAGATGATGTTGAAGCAATCCATGTAAGGATCAGGATTAGTCAAGCCTCATGTTATGGAAAATTAAAAACATTTAAAGCAATAAATTCATAAAAGTAAATTAGAGAAATAGTTGGATGTCCATATAGATCTTTAAGAGGGATTTACATATAGTAAATTGTAATTTAAAATTATAAAATATAATCCTACCTCTAATGGTGTTCCACACAGATATCTATTGAAACCTGCAGAAAGTCTAATGGTTCTCCGATGCTAGCCAGAAGGCTTGAAAAGCCTTAACCAAAAGGTAGAATGCTCTTACACTCAAGGAAGTCATAGAAGGTAAGATAACATTATAGGAAGGCAATAGGGAGATGGCAATGTCAGATTCTTGCCTCTTACGGGTGGTGGCCACTCTTACAAGTGCTAGGAAATTGTTTTCTCTTTTTTTTTTTCATGGTCAAGACAATTCTTGATCTTAAGGAAAGAATATGGTGCAAAGTGCTTAAGGAGAATAAGATTTTAACCTATTTTTTCTAATAAGTATTATGAACTTTTCATGACACTTTCAAGGTGGAAAAACAAGGAAAAGTTACATTAATAGCTGCTGAAAATTTCAGTGCCATCAAAACAACAAAACAGAGCCATCCTAACAACAATCAACACTAAAACATTAACAAATGACTCTAATATCAATGTAATTAGAAAAAACATATTTTTTGTGCCAACCTTTGTAGGGATACTTGGGGTTTGGCACCTAAGGTTTTTTTGATAGCAACACATGTTAAAAAATCGTTTATATATGTTTAAAAATAAGTTAGGCTTGACTAATGGGTAAACCAAGCCCATTACAATAAAACCTATGGGTGGCATCACTTAGTGGTTTTTTGAGCATAGTTAAAACATTTTTAACTAGCTCATCCAAGATAGGGCCTAATTATAAACTAATTACTACTTGGGCATGTTTTCAAGCCAATATAGCTTAAACTCATACTTTTAGCCTTATATTAAGTCCTAATAGGTCCAGATCAAAACTAGGCCCATCAGACTTAATAATTAGGGTTTTTGGCCAACCTTTATTTACATATAGAAATATTTAATTCTTAATTAAATTTTAAACCAAAATAAAACAAATTTACTTCATGTAATTATTTAATTTACAAAAAATAATTTTTTGACCTAAGAACCATGTATCTTTATTACCTTGTTTACATTTAGGTATTATCTCCATAAAACTTTTTATCTTTATAGCCACATTAAGACATCCCTAATTAGATTTCACAAATCTAATTTATGTCTTAAATAATTTTTTAATTGAGTAAATTCAATTAGGTTTTCCTCATTATACATTTTATTTGATTAAGTGATAATTAAATCCAAGATTTAATCCAACAAATACATCTTATTGTGTGTGACCTATTAGGTTTCCAACATGTTAATAGTAAACATGTTATTGTCTGTGGCCTATTAGGTTTCCAACAAGATTTAATCTTGTTAACTATGTCCATAAATCAAAATGGGATCTAGCAATCCATCATGACCTTTTAAATGTTAAAAAGTCAATGTGACTTCATGGAAAGTTTTCAATAACTAGTTTATTAGTGTAATACAATCCTTTCACCAAATATCCTAAAATGAGAATAACGCATTATCTACTCATGCTTTAATCCATATTAGTTTTACAGCTCGTGGTTAATCATCATGAATCTATGAGGAATGATTCCTTATAATTCACTATGCTTTGGCCAAAAACTTTAATCCAATTAACCATAGTTAAGAACAATCGGGATACATCTTTGATGTTACTCTAAGTGGTGAATCCTCTTTGGATCACTCATCCATCTTTGTATGCTTCTTGTTATACCTAAAATCACCTTACCTCAAGCATCTCTAAAAGTGGACCACTTCGTGATAAAATCAAAATGTGACACTCTCTATACAAGATGACTGTCATAAGTCCGAGGACTATTATACATAATTGGCACATGAGAACATATTCCATAGACGCTTGAGTGATTAATACCAAATGGAGATATCACATAAGTAGGGTTTAGTGAACTTGTTTCCTCAAACAAGTTCACTTATACCATCTCAAGTATCTCGCATACTTTAACCTATGAGCTAATAGCTTACTTCATAAGTATGGGGGTGTAACATGAACTAAGTATTTGAGCATTGCCAATGCCCCATTTTGACAATACGATGACCAAGAACATTTAATGCATAAGGATGTTATAATTGAAACCTTTTATAGTTACTTTGAAAAGCCATTTAAAGTTCTATGGGCTTCATCCAATTAAAAGTTTCACGATAGTAAATCATGCCACTGACATGAGGGAAAACCTTATGTTACTAAAGCTAGTAATTAGCATGCAGTTAATTAACTATTTATCGCATGTTCAAATTTGATTAGTTCAAAGGCATATACTAACATCTCTTATTTGCACTACAGACAATCATATTGCTATTAGTGTCCTCTATGGAGAGTATATTCATTCATATGCGATAATCTATATTAATAAGTCATTAAACTATTTGGATAGCAATAAGACGTTGATTCTAATCATATTGCTGAGTTGTCGTACTACTTACTAAATTAACTAATGGTCCAAAACTAATCCATTTCACAAGCCTAAAATGAAATGATTTGTTTGATGCCTTAAGAACATAAATATGTAGTCTCTTGTTTGGAACATTTTAGTATCTATGACTTGTTGTCACCTTAAACATGATTATTAACTTTTAATAACTCATGTAAGCTTTCACTGAATCCTACAAGTGTAAAATTCTTATAGGGAATTCAATTCAAAATCTCATTTTGAATTTTAATAAATTAGTTGGGCTCAACATATTGGGTATGATATGCCATATAGAATAATTCTATTATGATTTATTAAAATAGAGGGATTAAACTAGCAATTCATCCATATGCTAACAAAGTGTTTAAAACATAATATAATATCCTCATAATTTGACTCACAATTGCTAAAACCAAAACATATAAATGTTCTATAATAAATCCTAAAAAAAAAGTTTCATAAACTTTTTTAAATGGATCGACAATCCCAATCTATATCAATTAGGTTACATCACCCATCTCAACCCATCAAATTATTAAAAGCAAAACATATAAATGTTCTATAATAAGTCATAAAAAAAAGTTCAAAAAACTTTATTAAATGGATCGACAAACTTAATCTACATCAACTGGGTTGCCTTATTCATCTCAGCTCATCAATTCTTGTTCTTTTTAATACTATCGCAAGTATATGTTTGAGAATAATGAGGCCATTACATAAAATTTATTTTATGAATAATTATTTATTTGAAGAGGAATAAAACTAAGAACAACATCAAACACCAGTGATTATCCCCAAATTGGCGTATGAAGGTCGAAATAAATCATAATAATGTTTTAAAAACATTAATAAGAAGGTAAACTTCGATAAATAAGATTGCCATTCTCATAATATAACTTCACTACTTCTTTCATTTGGTTCTAACCTTATGTCACACATATTTAAATGCTAATATCTATAATCATATACCAGGAAAAATGAATTAATCTTAAAATATATCTTATTACAAAACTTTTGTACGCTTCCTACTTTGATAATATCAAAGCATTCCTTGCAATCTTTACTCTATCGATCAAGCTTTTCATAATTATGGCATGTATCCCTTGTCTTTCTGCTGACAATGCATGGATCATGATCCATAATCCATATAAAATGCTTAAGTCTTGAAACTTATCTTATGACATTAGGCCTAATTAGGTTACCTATTTAAATCTTGCTTAGGAATAATTTGTTAAGGGTGTCTAACCTCTCATCATGATTGGCTTTATTGAACTATTCAATAAGGCTCTGAATGATTTTATAAACATTCATTGCCATCTTTTTCAGAGTTTAAGCCGTACTAGCCACCATCATAATGTGCCTTTTTAGCTCCGAATGCTTTTTGGCTCTTTTCAATCATTAGATAGCTTACTTGGGCATATATTAGGCATGAGAATTACCATAATGCGAAAGTTGTAATAGCACTTCAACAGCCTTAATGTCCAAAACAATCAATCAAGTAGGACTTTAAAACAAGGCTAAGATTAAATAACTCAAGAAATCACTTTAGGATGGCTTAAAACAAGTTTAGTATGGTTTTCCAGCCATGAATCCAAGCATTTAAATGTTTGATTTATCACAAGTTTGATAGCATCAAATAATAGAAAAAATAAGGTATAGTTGATTTATTATTCAAACCAACCACACCTTATCTTGGAGGACTTTAAAAATAAGGTTTTGGTACTTAAATCAAGTATGCATTTCATGAGACACTTCTTGAACCTAAGCATATTAATATAGCATCGATCATTAAACATAGCATGGCGTGCACATGACCAAAACTAAAGCATGCTAAATGACATAAACAAGCTACGACATGCAAAATGAACATAAAAGATGGCATGTAACATATTATGATCATGTAAATCATGAAACAAAACATATTAACATGGAGAATAGGACGTGATCAATAATCATAGAGTGCAAAGAAAGATTTTAATTACTAAAAAACATGCAAACATTTAACAAACAAGATCAAGGTCATGAGAAACAAGGCAAAATGCATGAAATCCTAAAAAAAAGCATGGCAAAATCATACAGGAGACATGTTAGTATATGCCCTAGAGCCCATTGGCTTGGATAAGGCATATAATGGTTAATAATGTAAACCAATCACTTAGTTTAGTGATACAATGTTTTCCTTTATGTTAGTAGTATGATTAACAATCATGAACTACTAATTGGATGAAGCCCAAGGAACACATTTGGCCTCGTAAAGGAATTGTAATAAGTTACAATTATGAGATTCTTGTCCATCAAAGTCGTGTTCCTAAGAATAGTTCCTAGTTATTATATTGCCGAGATGGGTTATTGGCAATGCTTAAAGACTAGCACGTGTATGCCTTATTGTTTATAAAGTGAACAACCTATCTCTTGAAGTATATAGGATACTTGCGATGGCATGTATACATGTTTTATGGAAACAAGTTTATTGAACTTGGCCTGTACGAGAACTCTATTTTGTATTCTCACTTAAGTGTTTATGAAAATGTTCTCAAGTGCAATTCATGTAACTAGTGCTTTGACTTGGGATACCAAATCATGTTGTATAGAGACTATCATAATAAGAAATCATTAAGAATAGGTCCATAACATATGGATGCTTACCATAAGGTGGTTTTGGATAAGGCATAAACCATCTGAAGGTCCATAACAAGGCTAGTTATTGAAAGGTTTCTCTGAGTTTATATATTTGGCTAGTCATAATGGGTTATTGGATCTCACTTTTGATCTGTATGTCGCCACGTACCTAACCTTTAAAACTTCGAATGATCCAAAAGGCCTAGCACGCTTGACTTAAAAATAAATGATGGTTGGTTATGGTCGAGCTTTTAAACTATCCCTTGATTGGGATTTAGGTTAGGCGTGATAATATAATGGGGATAGGAACCATCGACCAAGTCACTCATGCAACTACTCTCTGATGGCCACCATAAAGTGGCCATAAACTTAGAGTTGCCATCAATCATTTTAGGCTAGGCAAGATCATATGCCTATTGAAAACAAAATTACGAGTTGTGAAACTCAAAACACTAATTTTAAGGTCTATGAAGTGCAGAGATTCATTGGTAGGGTTTGACAGTTGGTTATATGGGAGAAAAAACTAGCATCCCCAGGACACCTAAAATTGGTACCTACTAACTATGTCTTACTTTGGTCTTGGTTAAATAGATTCCATTTGGTCTCTATTTAGATATAATCCTCTTTAATGCATGAAGTTTTAGAAAACAAAAATCGAGGTTTTTTTTAAAAGAAATTTAGATCACTTATATGCTTAGGAGATGTAAGGAACATAGGGATTTCTTGTGAAAACAATGTCCAGATTGGGTTTTAAAAATTGGATGTTTCATATTAGGCACTAGAGAAATACCAACACGAAACATCACTTTGTAAATTTTATTGGAAAATGAATTTAAATATGAAGGCACAATAACACTACAAGAGGAAATAAGTTAGTAAGGCGAAAAATAAGAAATATAATAATATCATAAACAAGCAATCGCAAACAAAAGAACATAAAAATAGAAGGGCAATAGAAATGTTTCTCATAATTGCCTTCAATTATTGAAGAATAACTGGAAAGATAATTTTAGAGACTAGTTTGAATTCAGTGGTAATTTGAAAAACAAAGACGATTTTTATCAAAACAATTTGAGGCATCTAAAGGAGAAAAAATTTCAAATTTTATAGGTAAAAACGGGATTGAAGTATCCCTTCAATAAGGTGGGGTCGGAGTATCCCCTAAAATAGAGCTATGAAAATAGTTAGATTAAAGTGAAAATTTAACTTTTAAATGAAAAAATGGGGTTAGAGTATCCTATTTGAGTAAGGGTTAGGAGTATCCTCTAAGTTAGGAAAATATTTAGAAACAAAGAGAATTTAAATTTTTTAACTAAAAATGGGATTGAAGTATCTCCAAAGTTAGGAAACATTTAAAAACAAGGAGAAAATTTAAAAACGAGGTTGGAGTATCCCTTTTTACTAATGAAATTAGGGTATCTCTACTAGCAAAAATTTTAATAAGAAATCTTATTTTTTATAGCTTAATCTTGATCCGAGTCAAAAGGGGTTGATGTTGTGAGGGAGACTAAATGGGTGCATTTCAAGACATTCGAACATCTCCATAAAAGGAGATTCAAAAGTTAGGTTGAAAACAGGGGACAAAATCATGTCATCTCCATTTTCAATTTTTTTTGGGTGCATTCGAAAGGTTCAAGGGGTAAATGAGGTACCATTGAAAAGGTAACTCAACAAGGTTTAATATAAAAATATTCCAAAAATTCTAGAAATTCACTTTCGAGGCAGAATTTATTTTTGAAATTAGGTTCATCTCAACACTAGCAGCATGTGCAATTAAAAAGGCATGATAGATTTCAAAAAATCATTCTAAGCTTATCCAAGATCATTAGATCATAAATAATACCTTTGCGGAAAGAGAATTTTGTGATCTTTTTGGGACAAATATTTAGAAATTTTGTAAAAATCATCTGATGGGCTATAATGGCCCAAACAGAATGTTACATGTTGGTTCTAGAGGTTTTAGACAGCAAAGGTTTGAAAATCATAACTCTCTCATCCGGGATGATCCAGGATAAGACATCGTTGAAAAGGTAATTCGATGCCCTTTAAAGGAAAAATATTAGAAAAATCAAAGGAAATATTTTGTGGCTCAAAAATATTTTTTCAAATTTGGATTATAGTGCTGCTAGAGAAAAAATAAAGGGGATTATTTGATATTCCATTTTTTCGAATATAGACTTGGGTCTAAGATGTCCGAACGTCCGCGATAGAATGTAACACGGCCTTTACAAGTTTATTCCATAATCCTGAAGTAGTTGGGATGATGGAACAACTCGTTAACCATGTCACCAAAAGGGAACAAAAGACTCAAGATCACAGATCAATACTAAAATGATTTTTTTCTTTTCTTTTTTCCTTGAAAAATGAATTTATTTTACCATGAATCCTGAGCTGAAATGTTAATTTCCTCTAAGATTGGAAGAGTAATTTGATGAAAACATTAAGTCCATGGAACTCTTCATCCATTGAAGGTAACATGAACTTAACTGGGGATGTTTCTAAAAATTAGTTTTTAAGAAACAAGCATGCATTTTAATGGTGATATCATGAACAAAATACCACATACAAAGATAAACATGGATTAAACATGCAAACATACAAAGATGACATTTTGACATGGAAATGGGTGACATAAATATAAGAAGATGACAAATAAGGTGCATGGAGATGATATGAACATGTCTGAATAAGGGGATGGATGTTGTAGTTATCAAGACAACATTTTTATTTCATGAGACCCTTAAAACACAAGAAAATGTTTTAACGTGCCTAAGACATGTTAAGATGACCACTTAAATATGAAATGGATATATGAATATGGAAGAAACATGGTAAAAGATGCATGAATAGAAGCTGTAATGATGAAAATAAAGTATGGTGAGTTTATATATCCCATAACATCTAGGTGTTAAGAAGGTCATCAAGATCCTAGGACTACCACAATAAGGCAACAAAGATGCTTGAAAGTATTAAGAGGGTTACGGTAGCATGAATGGCTTATTAAAATGAAATAGATGATCAAAAATAGAAAATGTGTGGAATATGGTAAGAATATACCAGTTAAAGCTTGAACTTTCCTTCTTTTTTAAAGCAGTAACTTTAAGCTGAGTCTCTTCCCTCTTTTTGCTAGTGTTTAGGAAAAAAAAGGTGAAAGAAAGGAGCTTTTCTGGTAATGTGGTTGTTGATGGGGTGTTTTAAAGATGAAAATATGTAAAAAGTTAAGTTTTTGAAGGTGTTCTGGTGGCGATTTTAGGGAGCTACGGGAATGGAGGTTGGTTGAAGGTGAAAGGTAATGGAATAGTATTTTTGGTAGGTTGTTGGAGTTGAAGTTGATGAAATATTTATGGGGACGGATAAAGAGTTTTCTTGGATTTTTAGATAGCTTCTCTGAGAGTTTTTTTTTTATGACTGAGAGAGGCTTTCTTTTAGTTAAAAAGTCCCCTTTTAATCTAATGCTCAGCTAATGCCTTTATAAGACAAGGTAAAAACATTTTTGGTTTTTCTTTCTTGGACCATGGAACACCTCTAGCTACCATGATCAGCTGACTCTCTTTTTATTGGTTTTGCCATATGGAGCAAGGAGGCAGAAAGGCTGTGACAGCCTATAATTGGAGATATGCCTGCCATATCCTCTTACACCTATATATCTTGTGAAAGTGACCTTTGTTATTGATTATTTAGGCTCTAAAAATTTGTTTGAATCCGTTAATGAGCCCATAGTTGAGGTTTACAATGATTTATGATAATTCCTTAGTGCAAAATCATGTTTAAATCAGGTTTTTGACGGTTGAAAAGTGACTTAAACTAGGCAAGAATGCCTTGGTGTATTGATACAGAACATGTTATATCGATACACAAGGTACT
Organism: Adansonia gregorii; assembly: GCA_038382025.1. Lineage (NCBI taxonomy): Eukaryota > Viridiplantae > Streptophyta > Magnoliopsida > Malvales > Malvaceae > Adansonia > Adansonia gregorii. Next base: position 17,472,893 of record JBBYHO010000002.1, read on the forward strand.
TTTTACTCCTAAGTATCGACACAATGAGCTATGTATCGATTCTAAGAGCAAAAAAAATGTTTCCAGTCTCGAGACTTAAAAGCATGTGTTGATAGTCCATGGATTTGTATCGATACTCATGCTTGTGTATTGATACATTTTGCCAAAAATCACAACTTTAGCTATTGCCAAGGTTTGTATCGATACAAACATGCTAGGTATCGATACCACAGCTTAGGTATCGATACCAAACCCTATTGTATTGATACTATATGAGAAAATTAAAGTTTTTCGCACTGTAAAGGCCTCGTACCAATACTTACACCCCAATATAACTTGTGCATACCTGTTGCTTCTTAATTTACCTCAACTTGGTCACAAACAATGAGAAATTGATTTATGTATTCATTTGAATGACCTTGGCGACACTGCCATGAAAAGTGACCTTTGATGCCTTGTTTTTATGTTTTCTTTAACACAACCCATAGGCATTTCAGACTTTCCCCAAAAATTTTTTTCGCCTGAAGCCATGTCTCATAATAGTGCTTGGTAACGTGGCACCCAGCAGTCGTCCCCTAGTTTTTATTTTTATTTTTTGATTTTATCATCTTTTACCTAACTCCTAGGATGCCAAAAACTGACCTGGACAACATGAGGTGTCTACACTATGAATATACTTAATTAGATTCATTATATTTATTGCCAACATTTTAAAAACCTAATGGGTCAAACGCAATAGAATAATCTATTGGATTTAAACTAGGATTTAATTAATTATGACTTAATTAAATAAGAAGAATTAATGAAGAAGATTTACTTGAATTAATTCAATTAAGTATTGTTAAAGATATAAATTAGATTTATGAAATCTAATAAAAGATGTCTTAAAATGGTAGTAAAGATAAGAATGATTTATCAAGATCATGTCTAATAGTAGGCATATAAATAAAGATATCTTAGTTTTAGGTTGAATAATTATTTTTGGCAAATTAAATAGTTATTTGATAATTATTTAATAATATTCAAATGAAGTAAAATTGTTTTACTTAGGTGAAAAATTTAATTAAGAATTAAATGTTCTTGCATGTAAATAGGGTTTGGCCCAAATGCCCTAATTATTAAGTCAAATAAGCCTTGTTTTGAACAAATCCTATTTAGACTTGATATAAGCTAGGCATAGTACTGGTGGGCCCTGTTGTTGTAGGATTAGGCTAAGATATTAAATAGTTAATGCTTAGGCCCTATCCTAAATAGACTAGGTACAAGAGTTTTACCTGCATCTTTATAAAAACACCAAAAGTGGCACCACCTATTTAGTTTGGTAGTATTAGGCTTGTTTGACCCATTAGTTAAGCCTAACCTAATTTTAGATGTATATATACACATCTATAAGAGTTTTTGGGTGGGTAATACACTTTTAGCTACCAAAGAATCCTAGGCGCTGGTCACCCTATATCTTTAAGCTAGGTTAGCAAAATCTCTAACTTTCTAAGCCTTATATGCCACTTTTATCGTTGATAATCTACACTCATTCTTGATCTGACAAAAAGGAGAAAATTTATTTTCTAGCATTAGAGCGAGTAACCTTCATCCAAAGAGGCAAAATACTACCATTTCCACATCCTTATGGCCTATCTATAGCACTATTTCACTTCCTTATGACTTTTTAACACTATTTTTGGTTATCTGTGAAAAAAGGGTATTTACTTCCTACCTTTTAGTTAAGGCTTCTGAAGCCTTCTGGCTAGCATTGAAGAACCATTAACCTTATGAAGGCTCCAATAGATATTTGTGAGGATTACTATTAAAAGTAAGATGCTTATGCGGCTCGTGGCCTCACAAAGAGATTAAAGTAACCAAGTTGTGTAAGGATGTACAAGGATAAACAGACTGTACACACTCAGAGTTATGAGTCTCTAAAGATATTTATCAAATTTGTGTTTTAAACTGCCAAAAATTGACCACATATACATCTCTGCCTAAGATCTTAAGGAAATCAGGCTATTTTTCTATTTACTTTTTGTTGCTTATGTTTAATATGATTGATATTTTAAGTTTATTTCAATAAGTATGAGCTTGGAGTTGCCTTTTACGACATCAAAGTGGCATGCTTATGCTTATATGTAACAAAATAAATTAAAACAAAAAGGGAATAAGATACAATTTAAAGTTTTAAGATTCCTTCCTCATTTTCCTTTTTTATCCTTTTTCCTTAGCTTTTCTTGATTTTCCTTTTTCCTTTTTGTAGAAAATTTTTTCAGGCTCTAAGGAAAAGAGTGCATGTGTGTAAATTGAAGATAATGGATAAAATACCCTCTCCTAGAACTCCCTCTTGGAGAGGGAAAATGACCTTCTATCACAACATACCCTGGGGTGGATCCTCACAGATCTATGAGTGTATACGACTTAAAATATTTTTCTAACTAGGAAATGCCTTCTTGACTGAGACATTTCCTTCGCAACATGATAAGAACGAGGAAGTACAGATTCTTGACTCATAATACAGTGAGGGGGACTATAAGATGAATCGCTCATCTCATTGATCTCGAAAATGCTTGGTGTCGCCATCGATCATTTTGGGCTAGGCATGATCAGATGTCCATTGAAACCTATGTCTTGAGTTACAAAACTCAAAACATCAATCCCATGGTCTGCATGGTACAAAGATTCACAATTTGAGTTTGGGAGTTGGTTACGCACGATGATGCACGAACCTCTTCGCAATGCCCGAATCGGCACCTTACTAGTTATGTCTTATCTTAGTTTCGATTCCTTCAATCTTAACTCGTTACTATTTTGTTATAACCCTTTTTTAATGCATGAATTTTATAGAAATACAAATCCAGTTTTGATGAAAAGATTTAATCTCATATGCATCTCGG
>JBBYHO010000002.1:17494178-17511018 GCA_038382025.1 Adansonia gregorii
TCTCTCTCTTCATTTTGCATTACTTATTACTTACTTTTTTTTCTTAATTCTTTCTATTACTATTTCTTTATTTAGTTACGTTGGAAATCATACTTTCTTCTTCAGGAAAAAAATTGGAGACATTCCAGAGGAAAGACGTCATCGATTGTTGCAATTGCTCAGTCCAAGGTTCCTTTTCTCCCAACTTCTTAAACCTTGTTTAACTTACTCCTTCAAACATACATATACATTACATTTCTGGGCCTGCATAACGAAAAAGATGCATTACATTGGGAGATGGAATTGAGGAACAAGTAGTAGTAAGAGTTTAAAGTGCTTCCCAGAATCATTTTTATTATGAGTATGCAATGCGTGCAGGCTTATATCAATAGCTTGGGAGATAGCTGGCACACGAGACCATGACCCTAAATTGGTCAACAAAACTGCTTCAAACTTTCTGTCTAGTAAAGACGCTACAATTCCCTTTCATGTCTATAACTGCAGAACAAGTGGAGGTAATTTATTTATCACTTAATACTTTTAGTTTTAAAACAAATATTAGTTTCAAAGAGACATAGGGAAGGGATCTTTCTTTTACATAGATAAGTAAATTTTTTTTCCAGTGCATTGTATTTTTCTGAGATCGATGCTTGGTATTTTTCAAAATTTAGAGTCTACGGTTACCCGCTTCCACCAAAATTTTCATTTTCATATGGTACAGCAAGTTTAAAACATTACGGTTAGAACCTAATGTAATCGATTAGTTCTTGACAAGTTTCTTCAATGGCGATTTGTGAGCCACATTCACCAATCAAGTTTTTGTTTGTTGTTGATAAATTAGTTAGCTACGGTAGCCAAGATGAGAGCAATGAGGTGAAGCGTGTCTGTTGAGTGTCAGGTTCTTGTTTGCCTTTAACTTGAACCTATCCTTTCAAATGGGAGCTGAGAGTTCCCTAACCCTATTGTCGCTTCTTGTATTTATGCTCAGAGTTATAAGGTACAAGAGATGATATTATCTTACAGCATGTGCAGATTACGATGCTATTCAAATGGAAGCAGTGTTAATTTCCAGGTCTTATTTTGCATTTCTTTATGTTGAATGCATCAATTGTAGCTGGACGATTCTAGAGAATATTATCGGCTTAACTCATTGATTATCATCTTGAAGCATAGAGTCTGCTTGTTATTTAATTTTATTTTTGTTTAGGAAAACTTCCTGAAGCATATTGTTTGACTTTCAAACGTTTCTTTCAATCTAATGAAGCGCAATCAAGTAGTAAACTCTGCTTTCTATATATCACCTTCTAAGCTGACTTATTGTTGATTAAATGAATTTTCTGCTTCTGAAAGTGAATTCAATTAATATAAAGCTCTCTATATTCTAAATTAACTCCGTCCCTTGGTCAAACTTTATAAGATGTCCTTATAGGGTGCTTCAGGTAGCTTAAGAGGTTGAATATGTGTACTTGCAAGATGAGGAGTTTATTGATTAGAAACAACCACGTTGCAGGCTGAGAACTTGTAATTTTAGTGTTTTCTGCAAGGGCTTAACGGTCTTCAATCATATTTGAACTCTCCCATTAAGGTATTTAGTGTGGCCAAAGCTGAGGCCAGCATCTACCATTCAGCCTAATGCATGGTACAACAACTGTCAATTCTATTCTCTTTTCATATTTTACCTTACTTTTGATAGACTACAGCATTGCTTCCTTTTTGCCTTTGCATTTCTTCATTTTTCTTTTATGCAAGCTTCTTTAAGGAGTTCCTCTCTTTCTCTCCTGCACCTTCTATTTCTCAATTTATTTCTTTCGTTTCAATTTTTTTGAAGTGCTACTGCTAGCTTCTAATAATGCACATATGTTGTTTCTGTTATATGCTAGAATGATGGTGTTTCTGGTGAACTCTTTTTTCTTCTTTCTAAAATAAATAAATAAATGTTAATTGTTGGCTAATTTTGAAAGATTTAATATTATGCTGCTCTCCACTAGGTCCATTTCCTATTTCTTGGATCAAATTCTTCAAGAAGGTTAGTTCTGCATTCATATGACGAACCTCTTAAATCCATACTAATCTTTCTTTTTTCCTCATACTTTTATTCTCTCCCTATGCAATGTAACTGTCTGAATTGACTGACTCTCTTCTCAGACTATATTTTGTGGCAATAATGGGAAGACATATGGACGTTTTATCTGTAAGTATGTTTATCTCTCATGGGATTATTAGGAAGATATAATTAATATTAGTATTTTTGGTCATCTATGTTGAAGATTCACTCTCAAACTGTAAATGAGGTGTTTTGTCTTCATTAGCATATTATTTCCAATGGATTGATTAGGAAAGTTGAAATCTAGTATTTAAGCTTCTTCATATTAGTAATTTCACTCTCAACTAAAATGGTTTTTGTTATGATTTATTTAAGCAAGGTGAATAAGACTAGTTTAGGTTCTTTACTTGATTCCCGCTTTGATGGTTGAATGCTATGTTTGAACTTATTTAGGTGAATACTTTATCATTTATTTATAAATAGAATAGATATAATGTCAGATGTGGGACATTAGAGTGTAAATAAAATTGCTGTTTGCTTCTCTACCTTACTTCGCAGCCAAGTTTAAAGGCTAACCTAATGAGTGAGATCATACTAATGATAAAGATGGGAAATTACTAACTAATAAAGGTAGATATCTGCGAGAGTTTGATTATGAATGGTTATCTCTAAATGGTTAGAAAGAGCCTATTGAAGAAATAATGAAATAGAATTTCCTGATCTATGATGCTCTCAAATTGAAAGAAATTTTAATTTTGCTTCTCTTGTATGCTCAAATGTGCTTCATGGATTTTTAATATTTAAATAAAGGTACTAAAAAGTAAAATTACTTCACTTCTACACAAGGCATACGCAGAAAATTCAGGAGAGTAGAAAGGAAAACAAGTTTGCTAAGAAAACTTGAAAGTGTGTTTCAACTAGATAATCATGATGATGCATCAAAAGCAGCAGAAACAACAAATTGGGCAATCACTACTGGAGTTAGAACTTCAAAAATAAGTTTCTAGATCAAGATATGAGGTGGAATTTGGTTTATCGAGTCAAGAACTCAAGATGGGTCTGGGATTGCTTTGCAGAAATTTAATATAATACTGGGAACGACAGATGTGTGTGCTATTTTAATATCATCTAGAAGTTCTCTACTACTAAGTTACTTGGACTTTGGGTGTGAGTTGGATCTAGGTATGTGTCGGACATGGGTATACTCAATTTTTTTTTTTTTTTAAGTTTTTCATATGTTTGGAGGGTAATACCTTCATATCTATATCTAGAGATGTGCCAGACAAAAGATTCGGATACAATTGCTTAAGGGAAAATGAAAAGTTGAATCAACATACGCCTACTATCTTTCAAGAGATTCTAGGATACTTGCTGCCACCAATACCTTCTATTGTACTTGCTTTACTCAAAGACATTGAACTACAAACATTTCAATGCAACAAGCATGCATTTCATAACTCCAGTTCTTATTCCATGTCGAGATCATGATAAGGCAGAACAGGCCTCCAAGCCTCAGCGTGTGATTTTATCTCCTCCTTAATATGTCACAAGTGGTTAGAAGATTAAAATTCTAGAAAATGTTTCAAGCTAAATAAATGCAGTTTTCAAGTAGTTGAACTTTTTTTTTTAATAATCTTTGGAAATATGTTAAACGTTTAATAAGATGAGGGACTAAAGTTGCTCATAGCACCATTACCTAGCTCATGGAATTCTTAAACACTCGCATGCTCTAGGTCTTGGCTTCCTTTCTATGACATATATGACTATTTGTTTACATAATTCATGGTGAGCTTTTCCTAATATTAGTTATGCTCTAATAATTAGGTGTATATGAAAAATTGCCTTGATGCTGAATAAGATTACTATCAGTCTCTTGCATTCAAGACCTACATTTCTCGTTACGGGATTGGATAGTCTGGTATGCACAATACAATTTTAATGAATTTATTAGATAAGCATGGGGTTATGATAACTTAAGGAGGAAGTGTAACTTGAAGATGACTTCATGGTGGTTTTTTGTAGCTTAGAACTTCTTCTTTGGTTCTTTCGTTTCAATTGCCTACTATTGATATACAAAATTTCTAGCAATGCATCTTTAAATTTTGGCTTCAGGCATTTCATGTAATAATTCATGCACTATGAAAGTTCTCTTCTTCTTTTTTTTTTTTTTTTTTGGTTTGGGGGAACGGGAATGTGGTATGTCTGTGGAGAGGATACTGATTTAATAAACCACTATCATTTCTTAGGTGGATCAATTGTGGCTCAGTTTGCAAATAAGTTTTGTCCCTTGTATTTTGATGTGGCTCAAATTAAGGAAATAATGCCAACCGAACAGCCCTGTGATTTGGCATACAAATTTGGAGATGGCCTCTTGGATCTCCATGAATTTCCAGATGGCCTCCCAAAGCCAGGTGAAGATTATTTATGATTGCTAATTACAAGGTCAATTTGAGTGTTGAATTTGTCCTACCTTGCCAAACCATCTCCTTTGTCTGATGATGAAAACTTTTATTCTCTTTATGTCTACTTTCCACTTGATGAGTCACTGTATATTATGCAGTTTGTTTCAAGTGGTGGAATTAATAAATGAATTTCTGATGCTCATAAATTTTCAATATCTTGTTTTAACATTTCATCTCTTAGACCTTATAATAAGAAAACTTCTAATAAATGGTATTCAAAAGATAATTTCTTGGACAGCTGACGTTAGATTTATTTGAAACTGAAGGATATAGATTTAATTCTTATAAGGTGTTTTAGTTTTTTTTTCCCTTCGGAAATAGAGACTATGAGAACAGTGTATATATAATTTTATTATTTTTGTTTTAATTTTTTTAATTTATTAATACGTTTATAGTTTTGCAGTGAAACATTCGTATCCTTTCAGTGATGAGGTTGTGATATACATTCGTCATATAGGACCAGGTGTTTTGGTGGGACAGGCGTGGCAGGAAGGTAAAAAAATAGAGCAAGTGCCACAGAAGTTATGTGGGGAGATTTTGATGGTAAAAGAATATACTGCTGCATCTGGAGAAAATCAGTAAAAGAATAATTTGTTTGATTTGGTTTGTTTTGTTTTATTGGTTGGTGGAAGTGCATAATCCTATGTGTAGTGTAGATTGTTTGGGTTTGAATGAAAGCTTGCATAATAACAGTGTTAAATTCCATGGTGACTAATGCCATAACTTGGAAAATTAAGGATAGGCAAGGCATGCCATGAGTCGTTGTAGTTGTGTTGTGTTTGGTCTTTGTATGTTTGCTTCTTAAGTTGGCTAAGGTTATTGAAGATAAGACATGACATTGGTATGGGCATAAGAGCTGTCGCCATCTTTTATCATCAGATGGGATAATTATTACGTCCAACTGAAGTTCCTTCCAAGCGTAAGCATATGCATAGGAATAGACATAAGCATTTGCATATGTGTGGTTAAACCTATGAAAATTGAAGTTGTTATGCATCCATCTATCCTTAGACTGGTAAAACAAAAGAACAGAACAGAGCTGAAATTGTGTAAAAGGTTGAGATCACCCATTCGTCAAGAATCAGAATCAGAGAGTTTTAGCTTCTTTTCTCTTTCTGTTTTCATTGTTCTGGTTTTAGGCTTTGGGATCCCACTCGACCTTGGCGGAAAGAGGGGCTTACATGAATTCGAGTATGTTAGTGTAACGAAAAGTTTTTTATTTTCTTGGGAATTTAATTAGTGAAAATCTAATTTTCATATTTGGTGTGTTGCAAAGAATTTTTTTTGGGGGGGGGGGGAGGGGGGAATGTTACTTTTCTTTAAGAATTATTTTTCCCTTAACATGGGAATCAATTATAAGAGGAGAGATCATGTAGTTGGAAATTTTAAAAAAAAAATGGACTTTATATTTAAAAATTAAAAATTAAAATTTGTTTCCATTAATGCAAAATTATGAAAATTTAATTAATTTTAAAAAATTATTTTGATTATTAAATTAAAATTTAGTTAAATTACATTTTAGAATCATATTAAATATTTAGAACTTATTTTTAATTTGACTATATATTAATTCTGAGATAATGTACTATGTTATTTTTGTTTAAAATAAATTAACTATTGCTTAAAAAATAAACAGGAAAGTGTTAATATTAAATTAATATTTGTTGATAATGAATATCAATGAAAGTTGTTAAAAATAACAGAATTTGCATTTTATTTGATAAGTTTAATTTAAAATTTTATTATCATACTTTTAATAAAATATTTAAAGAATTAAATATGTCAATGTAATTTTTTTGGAAAATTAATTAGAATTTTCAATATTACTTTCCTAAGGAATTACCTAACATTGGAATCCTAATATTGAAAGGTACTGCACGTTCTCAAGATAATAGATAGGAGTAGGTATAGCAGTTAAAAAAAAATTGTGTTTAGAGTTTTATATGTATAAAAATTTGACATGTTAATAGTTCGAATTATATAGAAAATACATTAAGATATTTATATTGTGTTTAGATTTTTTTCATTGTTTTTAAATTATTTTTTTATATTACGACAGAAATTATTAATTTTAATTAGTATTATTTAAATAACTTTTAATTTTATGTTTAGTTATTTTTTTAATAAATTTTCATCAAATTCAGCTCCCGATTGTTGAATCAATTGGGGAAGCAATTGCTTCCCAAGTAGCTAGCTTTTATAAAATTTTTAAATAATTAAAATATGTTATATTTATAGTATTTTTTATGTTATAATTGTATTTAATATATTAGATATATAAATTGACGTATTATATATTTATATTTTAATATATTTATACATTCATGTTATTTTAATATTATTTTTTATATTATATTTTGTTTTATTTATTTATTTATTTATTTTTGTATAGATAATATCTTGAATGACCTTTGTAGTTTATTAAATTTATCAATATAGTATCTTTACTTTCAAAATTGATAATGTGATACTTGTACCATTAAACTGTTTATTAACGTATCAAGACTTAAGACCACCAAATATTGGCTTTTGTATCAAATAAAATCTTTACATTTTGTTGCACATAATAATAGTACGTGTAATAACAAGAATAATATTTTTTTAATTTTAAAAAGTTGAAATAATATATTGCTTGAAAAATAAAATAAGCAGTTTTATTTTATTTTTATTTCTCTGTCTCTTTTCCTTTCCGGTCTGACCAAGGGAGGCCGGACCTAACTCAACTCCAGCCCGGATTCCGTCGTCAATTCGCATACAGCTTCACCATTTTATTCGTTTTTGAAAATTGGGTTTCCGTTTGGTGTTTGAATTTCGTCAAACAAGACTTGTTTCTAGGAGTAATCTACCCGTATAGAATCCTTTTTCTGGTGAGCCTTTCGATTTCATTGGTACATTTTACTTTTGATTCAGAATGGAATCCTCTGAATTATCTGAGAAAAAGCTATTAACCTTTCGTTTTTTTTCTTTGGGTTCAAAGGGATTTTTACTTTGATCAAGATTCCTAGGTTCAGTAGAGTGTAGATTCTAGCTGACAATAATTCAGTTTCTTTTGATAGTTTGCCCTTTAATTTGATCGTGGTTTATGTTGGTGAAGTCTCATTTTTTGTCCTGGCAGTACAAAAGTTAAAAGTTTAAACTTTTCTTTTGGTTATGGTGAAGTAGGGGAAGAAACAGGACAAAGGATGTTTGAGAAAATGTCATCCCAGTCGATAAACAGGTGTAACTGTCCTAGGGGCAGTTCTGCTACATCTAAGCCAAATGCCTGTGTGGTTGCATAAACTTTAATCATGCCAAGCTATATGTGGACTTTGAAGAATCGCAGAGGCTTTTTGATTACTCCACTTCTATTGACTTCAACATTTCCGGTAAAACCAGTCATGTTCCCTCGTCTATGTTAATTTTCGGAAGTGGATCTTCTCACCCTGATATTAGTTATTGTAAAACATTAGGCAAGTCAGAAGGACCAGAGACAGGATGGAGGCGAGAAAGAAAAGAATTGTAATTTTAAAATATAGATATTATAAATATTTAACAAGTAATTTTAAAATTTTTGATATTTTAAAAATAATCTTAGTTAAATATTTGATTAAAACTTTTTAATAATTTCATATTTTTTTAAAAATACATTTTTAATTTTTAATTTTTTTTTCATATTTTAAAACATATTAATTTTTTAAAAGATAATTTTAAATATTTTATATTTTAAAATGATTTTTTCTTTTTATAATTTTTTTTTAACAAAAATTCACATATTAGTTTTTAAAAAATCCTTTACCTTCACATGTCATCACTCACTAGTCAATTCTAAGCTTTTTTATTAAAATAATATTAAAAAAATTTTATTTACAGTTTTAGATCATTTGAAGATTATTTATCGAAATGGGTTAATTGTTGAGAGTCAATACAGATAAAAATTATAAAATTCAGTTGAGAAATCGTACAATCGAATGGCAACTTTTTAACATCTAGGTCGTAATTTATGAGAAATCGATAAATAAAATGATGATTTCTCAACCAATTGCAAAACCAACAAATAAATTGAAAAATCGTCATATGATATGACGATTTTTCAACATATAAGAAAGAAATCACCCAATCATGGCGATTTTTCAAACACATAACTTCTAATTTTTTTTAATTGTTGGGAAACATATATACACACACACACTCATACATAGTTATATAAATTTTGGAAGAATTTCAAAGAAAAAGAAAATAAACTAATAATTATTAAAAATAAGCAAAACCAAAAAAATAATTATAAAGAAGGAAATAATGATTAAAATTATTAATAAAAATTTTAATTACCTTTTTACCTCTATTTTTTTTTTGCTATTACTCTTCTCTACGTTTTTAATAAAACCGACTCTTCCTATATATATAAAAATATATAATTTATATATATAAATTATATATATAAATATATAATTTATATATATAAATTATATATATTAAAATAGTGTTTATAAATAATAAAATATTAAAAATTATTTTTATTAATCTTGAGTTAATATTTAAAAACTAATAAAAATAGAAATATTTTATATTAAATTCTAATTTATCATTTACAAATAATAAAAATAAAAATCTTGAATTATATTTTATATTAAATCTTGAATTACTATTTAAAAACTAATAAAAAATAAAAAATATTTTATATCAAATCTTAAATTACTATTTAAAAATAATAAAAATTAAAAATATTTTATATTAAATCTAGAATTAATGATGATTATAGGTACTACAAAATATTTTTAAAAATTTTTCTAATGTGTTGATTGCTTAAATTTTTTTCATGCAAATTATTTTGTAATTTTTTTCAAATCGATAGAGAAATTGGCCAATGAAGTGCTTTTTTTCTACACCAATTGAGAAATCAACCAGTAAAGCACCAAAATATAAAATATTTTTTATTATATTATTTTTAAATAGTAATTCAAGATTAATATAAAATATAATTCAAGATTTTATTCTTTATTATTTGTAAATGATAAATTGAGATTTAATATAAACTATTTTTATTTTTTATTAGTTTTTAAATATAAACTCAAGATTAATATAAATAATTTTTAATATTTTATTTTTTGTAAATACTATTTTAATATACATAATTATATATATAATTTATATATATTTTTATATATATGGGAAGGGTCGGTTCAATTAAGAACGTAGAGAAGAGTAACAATAAAGAAAAGAATAAAATTAGAGGTAAAAAGATAATTATAATTTTTATTAATAATTTAAATAATTATTATTTCCTATTTTATAATTAACTTTTTGGTTTTGCTCTTTTTTAATAATTATTAGTTTTTTTTTTGAAATTTTTCCAAAACTTTATATAATTATATGTGTATATGTTACGTGTATTGGACAATTTCGAAAAAAGTAGAAGTTATACATTTGAGCCATTGAAAAATTGTCTAATCAACTATCGCTATTTGATTGGATGATTTTTCAATTGAATTTTATAATTTTTATTCCGTGTTGAGAAATCGGTATTTTAAATGTCAATTTCTCAATAGATTTTCAAAATTAACCTATTTCGATAAATATTCTTCAAATAATCTAAAACCGTAAATAAAAAAATTTAATATTATTTTAATAAAAGAGCCGTCAATTCTATATCATCACGTAGATTTAATGAAGTTAAAGCTTAATACCATATTGACAAACTGTTTGAAGTAAGGTATCACATTAAATATTTTAAAAGTAAAGATACCAAATTGATAAATTTGATAATCTTCAAAGGCTATTCATGATATTAACCCATTTTTGTATTCCAAAATTGTCACATAATATGAATTGAAAATCATCCGCTCAAGCAACAATTTTTTGCCAAGCAATTGTTAATTTCTTTTTAATTAGAATATGATAAATTTGTGTTATTTTTTCTGTTTTAGTCATATTATGGTATTATATATATATTTTAACATATTAATAGCTCATATATAGATGCACGTTAATTAGTGTGTTTGTGTTATGCTAGTGTCATTTTTTCATGTTGAATTGTGTTTTAATTATTGTTTTGAATTATGTTCATGTGGTGCCCAAAATTATCAATTCTAATTAGCATTATTCAAATAACTCTCAATTTTTTGTCATGTTCATTTTTTATAAATTATGACACATTCTTTATTTGCATGTTAGTTATCATAACAAGTCGAATGTGAATTTGACATATTAAAGCAATAAAAATCATTTGGTTAAAAGTAGAGACTAAGTCGTTGGAGCAAATAGCTCGTCTAACTTTCTAGCATGGCCATTACAAAATAGTTAGGAAATTGGGAGTTGCTATTAATCGTTTTTAAGCTAGATTGATTGGTTACCTATAAAAATTCATCTTTTAAGGGTTTTGGAACCTTTAAAAACGGATTCCATAGTCTGCTTATGAACCAGAGAAAAATTAAGGTTTGCAAGTCGATTACGTATGGGGAAAGATTAGAACCCAACAATACCCATAAATCAATACCTATTAATCAAGTGCTATCTAGATCTTGAGAAAGATTGATTTTAATTTTTTATTTAAAATAATTCCTATTTTCTAAAAATGAAGGAGTTTTATTTAGGGATGCATCAGGTGTAAGATTGAATCCCAAACATTGGATGATCGCTATTCGGATTAGGCTAAATCGATTTACAACAAAAAAATTTAAACTAAACTAAAATAGACGTGATAATGGTGCAACAAAAAGGTGAACTAATTGAACAGTGATCGTGGATCATTTTAAAAACATCTGATTAATCTACTAACCATAACAAGAATATGATATTTGAAAATTCATACCTCAATTCGAAAGATGTCATTCTCTTGAATTTATCATAGTGTTTGCTTCGCTCGTGTACACTGAGCTTGGTTGTTGCAAACTAAAGTCATCATGGCACGCAGCCTCTAATGATAATCTACATAGGCAACTTAAAAGAACCTTAATAAGTTTAAGACCTCACTTTGCCAAGAACTGTGCTAGCAGTTTAGTTTTGAAAACCTTCATTGGCAATATTTTACATGCTGAAACCTCAAGGAAAAGAAGAAAAATGATTTTTTCCCGAAATCATAAGAAGGTGATACATAATTCTAAAGAGCCATAACTTTTCTCACTAAGGAAGATAAAGAAATTCCTAGATCTGATAAAAATGCTAAGGGACAGCTAAAGTTGGGTTTAAATACCTAAGCAAAGTACTCGCAACTGTTAGGTTAATTGAATTGAAGTCCTTGTTTTTGAATTGTTTTAAAAAAATATTGAGTAACTTTTACTTTTTTGGTAGTTTAAGCCTAATCTCATTTTAATTCCACAAAATGACCCTTATGTGGGTAATCCATTAGGCCTTATCATATCAGCAATAAATGAATATTATTCAGTTTAAAACATTTATATTTATAGACCAAGATTGGCATTTAGCAATGCATTATAGCTACCCAACATGCAGGGAGAGCCAAATTGTTTTGATAAGTCTTTTAATGTATAGTATCTCAGTGTAATTTCATCTTTCTATCATATATATCAGAGAAAGTAAGAGCATGAACCTTTATCATATTAGTCCTGTAGCCTTTATATGTTAACTTCATAATAAATATTGTTTTGGCCAAAGACTTTAAGTTAATATGAGCTAGGAATACGTGAAACATGTATTCTCATATGACTTAGGGTGATGAATCTTTTCTAGACCACTTATCCACCTTAGTATACTTTATGTCATACCCAAAACCACCCTGCTTTTGGTATCCATCAAAGTGGATCCATCCTTGTCGATCTTCAAGTCTGAGAATTCACATACAAGGTGACATAGTCATAAATCCAATGATCACTCACACTACTGACACATAAGAGTATTTCTATAAGAACTTGAGTGAAATACTAAATGAAACTCTCATAGCGGGTCATGTTCAATAAACTTGTTCTCATAACAAGCACCTACATGCTATCGTCAAGTATCAAAATACTTTAATTCATAAGATCAGTTACATACATCATATTTATGAAAGCTTAACATGTGCTAGTATTTATGCATTGTTAATAGCCTGTCTTTACAATACGATGACTAAGAACACCTTTAATAACATGGCTTTAATGCATAAAGATCTCATAATTGTAACACTTTATAATTTCTTTACAAGGTAATGTCTCATTGGCTTTATCTTCATAAGACAAGAATAATAATTATCATGAGGTTTATGAATAAAGAAATACCTTATTTACATTTATGAGAAATAATGTATGTTACATGAAGTTACTAAATTGCCAGTGTGTTGCAAGAAAATGCAGTTGGCGACACTAAAATCTCCTACTAGCACTAAAGTCAATTGCCCATATGTCAAAGCTCTATACTCTCCATATAGCAATCATTTTTTGCTAAGACAGAACTTTAGTGAAAGTATCAACTAAATTGTCCTCTGTGGGTACTCAATCCACACACCATCATGTCTGTTGATTAAATCTCTAATGATGTGATATCATCATAACATGTGTTTGGATTTGGGATTAGACTTCGGTTCCTTAGCTTGTGCTATGCCTTCAAAGTTATCACAATAAAGAGGTAATGGATCAATAATGCTACTAGCCATGCCAAGTTTAGTAATGAACTTATTTACCAAACAACCTCATTCACGGCTTCATATGTAGAGATGTATTTAGCTTTAGTTGTCGAGTCTGTAATTGTAGCCTATTTGAAACTATTCCAACTTATTACAGCACCATTAAGGATAAAAACATAACTATCTTAGGATTTGCTATCATCCTAATTGGATGGGAAACCAAACACTAATATAATCCTAATAAGGAGTTTAGCCTCTCCATAAACCGAAAAGATAACTTTTCCTTTGCAAGTTTACAACATTCCAATGAATATCATTATGATTGCTTTAGTATCCATTCGTGACACTAAGAGTGTATTTTACATATTCCAAATGCTAAAGCATATGGAATCTCATCCATCCATGTCCTTTCATCTAATGTTTTCAAAAATATCTCTTTTAAGTAAGTGCAATGTGTCACTTGGGTAGGTTTCTCTCTTAGAGTTTTCCATGCAAAACCTTTCTAGCATGCTTCCTATATAAAAAGATTGGGATAAGCTAAGCAGTTGTTTCAACCTTTCTTTATAGATCTTAATCCTCAAAATGAATGTTGCTTCTCTTAAATCCTTCACGGAGAACTATTTGAACAGCCAAACCTTAATGGCCTGTAGCATTGGCATGTTGTTTCCCATAAGTAATATGTTATCAACATAAAGTGATAAGAAAATGATAGACTGCCTGTTTATTTTTTTACAAACACATAGGTCATTGGGATTCTTTTTAAAGTAAAATTCTTTAATAGCTTCATCGAATTCGATGTTCCAAGTGTGTCTTGGGTTTTAGGTTGAGCATCTAATGCTTTATCCTTATATTCAAGTTCTATAAGAATGTGAGATTTTGGTTCTTGTACCTTTTCAAAGTTAATTTTTCTCCTATTGAACTCTTCTAGTAGAAACTTTTTCTCCAAGAAGACAATATGTTTTGAAACAAATATTTTTTGCTCAATCAGATTGTAAAAGTAATATCTAATTGTTTCTTTTGGATATCCCATAAATTTACATTTGTTTAATCTAGCTCCAAGCTTATCAAGCACTGTTACATAAGTAGGGCAACCCCAGATCTTAAGATAAGACAACAATAGTCTTTTAGCATAGTGTCCTATCCATTGACTTGGATAGAACTATATTCAAAAGTTGGTGGTAGTTTTTAAGCATTATTCTCGAAAAGATATTGAAAAGTTTGCCCTAGACATCATGAAATGAATGGTATCTATCAAGGTTCAATTTCTCTTTTTAAACACCCCACTGTGTTGTGGAATTCTAGGTCTAGTCCATTATGACAATATGGTTTTTCATCAAATGGTCCAAGAATTCCTAACTTAAGTTCTCTCCTCTTCAATCAAATCTAATGTTAGAATATTATTGCTAGTTTATTTATCTACTTTATTCATAAACTCTTTAAACTTTTAAAAAGCTTTGGAGTTGTACTTCATCAAGAACACATATCAATACCTTGAGTCGATAAAGGTAATGAAGTAGGAATACCTGTTTCTAGACATAGTGTTAATTGGTCTATTAATATTTGACTGTATTAGGCCCAATAAAACACCAGCTCTTTCACCCTTCCCAATGAAGGTAGTTTTAGTCTTCTTGCCAAGAAAACAATGTTCACATGTCCCACATGATTCATAATCAAATAGGTCGAGGTAGCTTTGTTTGTGTAACTTAGCTATTTGAGTATCATTAACATGTCCAAGCCTATAGTGAAAAAAATATAGGTCTTTATTGGATCGTCGCTTTTCGCTTTCTTCATATTAAGCACAGGCTTCTTAAGATCTAGTACAAGTAGCCCATCTTGTAATAAGGCCAATCCATAGACCATATGATCTAGGATAATCAAGCAATCATTACTCTTTATCCTAAACTCCAAACCATCACTAACAGTGAGGTATGAAATTGAAATGATGTTTCTAAAAAATTTAAAAACATTGAGACATTCTTTCAGTTAAAAGTTCATGCCTAAAGGGAATGATAAGGTATATGTTCCAATGGTAGCAGCCATCGCTTTTGCTCCATTGCTCATCATAGAACCACTTTATTAAAGCCCAATTGCCTATTATTCTTTAATGACTCATGTCATTACATTAGTGTAATCCATATCCTAAATCAATTATCTAGGTAGTTGGATCAACAGCAGATGAATTCAACTCAATCATATATATGTTGAAGTTAGTAGCTTTCCATTTATTGACAACATTTTTCAATTTGTCAAACTAGTCCAAACATTTTGGGCCAATGACATCTAGTATGCCTTGTAATATAATTATTAAATATCATTAGTAACAACCTGGTATGAAAATAAGTATTAATTAGTTATTCATATATTAAACCAATAATGACGAGGTATTAAATTTTTACTAGCATTCCCACTAATTTTTCAAAATAATAGCCCTAACTATTATCTGAAAATCTCTTCAATATATTTCCAGCGGGCTGGGACCACTTTTAACATGTTGCGACCTTAAGTTAGCCTAACAAATTACAATGGCCTAAATTGGTAGGTAACATAGCTTAGCAACTGCATCTCTATGTAACTCCTATACTAGTTAGGTGATAATTTTTTTCCTGAATGCATCATATGCATTTCACCTAACCATTGCTTCTAACACTATATAGTTAAGTTTGTACGCATCTGAACAACACAGAACTAGTTTAATAAAACCCATTACTCATACTTCAAGTAGCTGAGACGGGAGGCTTGACCTTGGGTTAGCTCAACAAGTCTCTACAATCGAAATTAAGGTACCTTGTTATGAATGATGAAAGGCAACTTAATCATGCAAAGCATGTGACTTAATGTTGTACGGGGGATTTCATTATTCATTTTATTCAAGGTCTCATCTTTGTTAGCATACATAGTATTTTTATATTATTGCATAAAATAAATCTACTATCCTACTTTCTACTTGGATGACTGTGCCTTTCTTCGACAGTCAAGATGAGATGAAGAAAACAAGTTTTCTCCAAGAACTCAAAAATTACGCAATGCCCTTTAGGGTTTTTAGGCAAAACGCAATCCAAGGTTTTCTAAACTTCCTGGCCAAATTTTCAAGTCTTTCTTAGGCTATTAGGACGGTAGTCATAGGTTTATATAGCTAGAGTTTAAAATTTTAATTTTAAAAAATTACAATTTTACCCTTAGCTCATGTGAAATTGGGCTTAAGTAATCATTACTTGTATTAGACATATAAGCCTAGTCTTAGTTTAATTTCAATTAATCACTCTTATGTGTGAGCCCTCTTAGGTCTCTATCATATTGACAATAAATATAAAATAACCCAATAAAGAATATTTTATGTTTATAGATCAAGGTTGACATTTATTAATGCATTTATTAATGCATTATGGCCACTCAACATGTAACGATGTCAATATCGCTTTAACAAGCCCTTCAGTGTTTCAGTACATCAGTGCAATAAATATCTTTTCATCATCTATGAATTAGCAAGAGCATAGTTCAGTGTCTACCTTTAGCCCATTCCATATTAGTATGCAACCTTTTTATGTTAACTCTATACTTAATGTTGCCTTGGTCAAGGACTTTGAGTTAATATAGGCCAAGTATATGTGGGATATTTCCCTTCATATCACTTAGGGTGATGAATATTCTCTGAAAATCCTCACACAAAAGCTTGGGTGCTCTTTGGAGCCCTACTTCACTTTGAAACCATGCTTATATAAAGCATAAAACACAGTGCTATGTTACCAATGCAGGATTACACACAATCATCAACACCAACTAATTTTCTTCTTCTTCTTCTTCTTCTTCTTCTTCTTCTTCTTC
>JBBYHO010000002.1:17519149-17556929 GCA_038382025.1 Adansonia gregorii
TCCTTTCCTGTAAGTTTTTAAAATTTGTATGATTTAGAATATTAAATTTTTGAGATAGCCTCAAGCCAAGCAGCAAAGGCAAGTTGACTATGGTGTTGAAGATGTAAAACATTTTGCGAAAAACTTGTATTCCTATACTTTGAAAGACTCGGGTGTGTTGATCATATGCTATATTGTCAATAAAACTAATGGGAAAAAGGGAGTCGTCTGAAGTTCATATACTGTTTTTTGATGCGGAAACTTCAATTGCTGATAATAAGGTGAGAAACTTGGAAGTCAGACAAAGGAACAATGGGAAAATAGCATATAAAGCAAGTACTTTTTGTGCTATGTGGTTCTTTTCCTTTTTTCTTGTGAAGAGGGAGCATGTCATATTTATGAGGGGCTTCAACTAATTTAATATAGCCGAGAAAATTCATATTACTTCTGAATTCTCATATGGCTTTTACATTGAAATGATGTCTTTTTTAAGGATTGGAGTCGATGCTGTTGGATATGAAGATAAAGATGTTGAAAACTTGAGAGTCAAGTTGCATGCTTTCCTGTGGCAGGAGACTACAATTAGAGCAGGTCTTCCCATCCAGCTTGCGACCGTTACTGCTTTACTTGGGCTTATATCACTTGATTTTGAGAAAGTTATTCTGGAGAAAGTTAAGCTCCCAGTCATGTCAAGTCAACTTGTTCCTGCGGATCTTTTAAGAAAATGGTTGCCTTCGTTGACTGAAGAGCAACGGGCAATGTCAATTATGCTCTTCCAGCCTGTTGACTGAAATAGTTGCATCATGGACTTGCGTGTCAAAGTTGATAAACAAATTGCAATATTTTAAAATTAGGACATGTTTTTGGTAGAACATATGTTATTTCGGAAATCAGAAGTAGCTTCTCGTGACTGGTAGTTTTTTGGGACATGGGAACCTTTTTGTTTTGGTCTCATGTTACTAGTTTTTTATTAGTGTTGCGGCTTAATTGTATTCTATTTCTTTTGCCTTTACATGCAAAATTTTCATTTTATTAATTATTTTGATTTGTTCAAAGAAAATATGGAAGTTTGATCCTTCCTAGTTGAATGTCACTTTTTTTTTTTCATTGATTTTCTCATTGCGATAAAATCTTTGGAAGTTTTTCCATTCTATTGCAGAACACTTTGATGTTCTCGTTACTAGTGGATGATCCATGCTACCATCCACTGAATAGGAGTTTGCCACTGGGGATAAAGGTATTTTTGGCTAAGATGGAAGAATAGGAGTTGCCTTGGGGCCTTTTGTTTTTTTAGTTAATGGGGATAAGATACTTCAGTCTCTTCTAACAGTTACTGTTGACTTCAACGTACAGGGTGTTTAAAGCTGCAAGTCTTCACTGTTTTTGGAGTCTTTTTAGTGTTTTTGAATTATATATTAACAATTCTTTTCGTTACATGATAGTGTTCTGGTCTCTGTAAAATAAAAAAAGAATGGTTAGATCCATAATGAAGGCCATTAATGGAAATAAGTAATTAGTAAATAGGACATGAAGTTGATCACGCATTATTGCCTTGAGCAATCTGGCTTAAGTTCCTAAATTTTTTTTTTTTTTAAGAAATGCTGGGCAATTTGCATCCTTTTCTACTCCAGAACTTAGAAACTGCAGTTGATATAAAGGGGCGCTATTAGGGAGAGTCCGAGAAACATTTTATTTATTTGAATCTATTTCCTTTTTCCAGTTATGGGAAGGGAGGAATGCATTGTTCATTTGTAAAAATATTTTAATGAAAATTCATCCCTATCACCCTTGTCAGTCTCTTGAACTTCACCCTTGGACTACTTTTTGCCCTATTCCTTTGCCTCTGCATAATAGCTTGTGCGGCCCAGGCTGTTGGTCCCAAGTGAACATCCATACCCTATAGCTCAGATAGGCAGCCCTTGGATCCTTTGAAACATAGGGTCGCATGTATTCAATCATTTAACATCCTAATCCAGTGTATAAGCTCATTGGAACTTCACATTTTGCTTGTGTTTAGGGGTTCGATTTTTAGTGTGTCTTTCTCTTTCCTTTGATTGTTCTTTCCACAAAATTTTAAGATCTGAAGCTGCCTAAAACTCCCCTAACCAAAACCTTGTAACACAGAAAATCTCCTTTTTTCATTTTGGAGATGTTTTGCATTTGTGTTGTTTTTACGAGAACTATGTTGAATTTTTTTGAACTTTAAAATATTTTTCATTATTTTCTCTCTCCAATTTGCTAGCAAGCATCCGACGTCGTCGTCAACTCTCTTTCTCCCTCTCCTTCCTCTCTTTTCTTCCCTCTTTACCCCTTCTCTTTCCTAAGATTTTTTATGAAGGCAAAAAGCTTTAAAACGACGGATAATTGAAACAAATCTTTTTTTGTTTTTTTTTTTTTCCTTTTTCTATTACAGGATCATTGAATAACTATTCGTTGGAGCACTGAATGGATATTCAGGCTCTTCAGATTCCGATGAATCAAACCCAAAATTGAACCAAATAGTTGAATACATGGGCCCTTCTATATGGGTTGAATTTAGGTTGTATGAAATAACTTACTACATTGAATCCAACATACTACTAGTTTCACGTAGGATTATAATCGAGCTTAAATTAGCCGAAACAATCAGAAGCTTGAGCTTGATATGAACTTTGTGATTTGAATCTTAACTCGGACTCAATCAAATATCATTTTTTAAAGTTCAAATTTAACTTAAGATAAAACCAAACTATTTAAATTGAACGCCCACAGATTCGATCAAGCCCGTTTAATTTATTTACCCTAAATAACCGCTAGATTTCATCAAACATAGATTCTTCCTCTACTTCAACTAGCCAGGCTAGAGTTGATCTAGCTTAGGCTGCTAAAGTGTAAAGTCCCGAACCACGTGATGCAGGTGGGCGTTGGTAAGTTTTGTCTTGCTGCTAGTAATCCTTCCTTTTACTTTGCAAGATTTCCTTGATTTCATCAAGTTCTTCATCTTAAGAGTTGGGCAATGAAGATTCACTAACCAAATTAGACCAGGCGGGATTTGATTTCGGGAGAGAATGAGGGAGGCTTGGCATTTTGGGGGAAGTGAGAGAGAAGGCAAGACCGGGAGGATGAGAAAGAAAGCCGTGGATGAGAGGGAGGCCAAAAGAAATAAGAAGGTTCTGGGGTTTTTAAGTATATATATACATATATATTAAAATAATATAGTAAATTAATAATAAAAAATTAAAAACATATAAAGTTTGATTATGTTTAAAAATTATTTGAATCGAATATTAAAATTTAAATTTGATTTAATAATAATAATAAATAAAATTTATTTTTTTATTTAAATTAAATTTGAATACCTTGCGAATTATTAAGTTTCATTTATGCTTACTTTCAGAAGCTCTAACTATGCATATGTTCTTGCAAAATTTAACCAAAAGTATTAAAGAATAAAATTCATCACGAAGAATCGAAGACAAGCAAGTGATAAAAAATTTATGCTTCTTTGAGGTTGCGGCAGATCCAATTTTAATCAGTCAGTCAGTCAGTCATTATGATTTTAACATTGCTGGGTTCAATTTTAAACATGTAAAGCCGCTAAATGCTGGTGCAATATGCTTGTATTTGAAGTGGAGCAATGCCTACCGCAAGAATAACCACCGGGGAGAAGAAGAATTTATTGATTTATCATTTTTTTTTTCGTCTTGTTAATAATTTAATTTCCCCAATGGGGGGGAATGCTCTGTTCATTCCGGAAGAAGTTTCCAGGGTCCACCGCATGTTTGACACGTGCTAATCGCTCGAAGTTGTGTTTGAAGTACTTTTCCCCCCAAACTTTAGCGCTGACGTAGCTCGCGTTCCCATATTTGCTGTTCTTTCCCAGGCTGAGATCTCTGTAGTTTAGATATGAAGCCCTTGGGTTATGGGAAACATAAGGTTCCATGAAATTGTAAAGCTTGTTAATCCACTCCGTTCGCTTCTTCTCTGTATCGCCTCCTCCTTTCCAGTTGCTGTAGTATTGTATATTGTACAAAGTTCCTGCTCTGTGAGGAAATGGGGTGGCATCCTCGGCTATTTCCTCCATTTTTCCACCGTATGGGTCCCAAATCATCACCCCCGCTTCCCCTTCCCCTTCTTGCATCACCTTCCATATTGCTTTAAGCCCATTTTCTCTGATTGGTTTGTTCACGAAATCAGATTTTGCTGTGAAATAACCCTTGAGGACATTGTTCCTGTCCATCAGAACATCAACATTTCTGCCTTTTTCAAACCCCCTATCCAAGAATACAACGGATTCTATCCAATTTAATTCCTTGCACTGCTCTTCTCGCAAGTGTTCGCCCAACTCGGGGAATTTATCATCTATTACTGATATCAGTTGATGAAGTGGTCCAAGATACAACCCATTGAAGATGGCTCTTACTGTTGTTGTACTGCCATCAGCTTCCTTGCCTACTGTTAGGATTATCCTCACAAAAAGATCTCTAGGTAACCTATATGCAATTTGTTGCCACCTATGAATCACCGTGGTTGCACCTTGCTGCAGGGTTATGGGGACATTGAAAGCAGTAACTTTTGGAGGGACGGGAACGAGGTTGATCTTCCATTCGATAACGACACCAAAACTTGCAGCACCGCCTCCTTTGATGGCCCAAAAGAGGTCCTCACCCATGGTTGTTCTGTTGAGAATATTACCATTGGCGTTAACCAGGGTTGCATCTACCACATTATCGGCCGCCAGACCAAATTTCCTCATCAGTGTACCCTGGCCCCCGCCGCTCAGATGGCCTCCAACTCCTATACTGGAGCAAATACCTGCTGGGAATCCTAATGTCCCACTGCGGTTGGCAATTTGATAATAGAGTTCACCAAGGGTAGCACCAGCTCCAACCCAAGCAGTTTTAGTTGGCAGGTCTACTTTGACTTTCCGAAGATTGAAAAGATCAATTAGAACAAATGGAGTGTCGGCTCTATAAGAGAGCCCCTCATAGTCATGGCCTCCGCTTCGGATTCTGACCTGTAGGTTATGGTGTTTGCTGCAAAGAATTGCAGCTCGGACATGATGACCACTCTGAGGTGTAATGATGTAACGAGGTCTTTGCCCAATGGAGGAATTGAATCTTAAGTTTTGGATAGAGGATTGGTAAATAGATAAATAGTCAAGAGAAGATGCAGTATGCAACAATTTGCGTACATCGGTGCGAGGTGGAGAATGGAAAGCTATGCAAAGGAAGAAGCGTCCATAGAATAATTGGGCAGAAGAGGCATAGAACAATAAGGGAAATATTGTTAAGACAAAGAGCTCCTTCATCCTCGTTGCCATTGCTCCTCAAATTATATGTTAATTGTTTGCTTGCTTGCTTTTATGTACCTTAATGAACGAACATATTTCAACCTTCATTCTTTGTGTCTGTCTGTAACAGAAGGAGGGTAATTATATTGCTATTAATTCTATTTAAGACTGAAACCGTTGCTAAACTAACGAATGATATTTATAGTGTAGTGAAGAGGTTTTCTTTTTTTTGGATAATAACGACATTCTTGAAACCAATTCATTTCAAAACTTGGTGTAAGCAGTATGCGTGCAGTTGAATAATCTTTGAAACGTAAATGCAGAGAATTATGAGCTTCTTTAATTACTTTTTCGTCAAGGAAAGTTGAATCGAATTGGGTAGCAATTTTTATAAAAAGCTAATCTGATGGATGGGTATATTAATTATTATTAGTAAAGCAGGTTTTGTACAATGCCAAGTCCAACCGGCGACCGACCTAAAGGATTCGCTGCTGCTTATATTTAAAGTAAAGAGAATTACTTTGTCAAACATTTTGACTTGAGTGAAATAATATTAAAAATCCGAAGAATGTATATTATTAGAACTTTTTATATCCTTAACATTATGATTGAAACTCATAATAAATAAAAATTAGTTTAAAAATTCAATAAGATAAAAATTATCTGTTCTGTTGGTTCGATAAAAATTTCTTCAAACTGGATTGGATTGGAAGCGTTTCACTTGAGAATGGGGAGCCAGGCTAGGCCAGCAATGGGAGCCTCTCAGACTGAGACATCATCTCCAAGAAACAGCGCATTGTAGGCTGTTGACTCGAAGGAACGGAGTCTCTACTAGTGTTATCGGTATTGTATTGGTATCGGTCGTACCAATAGGCAACAGCTTAGTTTGGTAGTATTGGTCGAAGATAGTTGTATTAGTCTGTACATAATATAAGCTTGTAAAAAAAGTTAAATCAACATTAGTCTTAAATCTGATGAATATTATATATAATTACTCATAAAATCTAATGAATATTAGACATAGTTATTCGTAAACTTAACGATCATTAAAAAATTTCAGCCTTATTACTTAATTGATATTGATCTTCTAATATATGATGAAGTTTTTTTAGAATACTATATATAATTGATGAATATTTAATATCTGAAATTTATTTAATCTCATTATTTCATTTTTAAAAATATTTTTCATATATATATAAATTAAAAATATTGTAATCTAGATAAATCCGAAACAATATATCAAAACACTCTGATACTAGTATGTAGCTATACCAAAACAAAAAGGTACACCTACCGGTATGGTACTAACTACCTTAGTCTCCGTGGACACAGACTCCCTCATATATATATATATATGTATATTATAAATAAACTAGACTTGGATGAAAAAATTTTTGTTTGTGTTCTTTTGTTTATTTGAGTCTATTCGTGTTCAGCTTGTGTTCGTTGTGAATTTTAAATTTATATTTACGTTCGTTTGTTTAAAATTAGGTATATTCGTGTTCTTTCATTTAAATAAAACAAATTTGTTCACGTATACTAAATGAATATGTTCAGAACATATAACCAAGCATTTCATGAACAATTAAAAATATGTTCATGAACAATAAATAAACAAATCTAAACAAATTTAAACAAACAAACAAACAAATATATTTATTAGTTTTAACTATAAATAATAAAACATAAATTTATTAATTATAATAAAAATAAATAAAATACAAATAATAATATTAGTAATTATATTTATAATAAAAAATAAACGAATTTTAAACATGCTATAAACGATTTATTAAATGAGCTTGTTTTGGAATATAAAAGATGAAATATACCATGTTCGTGTTAGGTTTGTTTAATAAAAGAACCTAAAAATCTTGTTCATATTTGTTTATTTAGCTTAATAAACAAATAGAAACTGATCTGATCATCAAACAGTCCGTTATAGCCTTACAAACTAACTTATGAATAGGTAAGTACTTTATCTAATTCTAAACTTGTACATGATTGTATAAAGGTAGATATTTAACGAGTTCTTAAAACAACAAACTATAACTTATATTATACAAGCCTAAACACTTAGCATATTATACAAATCCCACAACTAAGTCATAGATACGTAGCTTACATCCTTAATTTTATCGATTTACAACAAAACAAGCTATTTTAAAAGAGATTATACCTCAAATGTACATAAATAGCACCAGAAGCCAAAATGGGGTTCTATATGTTCGTACAAAAAGGCCTTCACAAAAGCTTTCGTAGAGAACACTAACATTTCGAACCTTAATCTAAAAAGGATGAATAATTTAATAAGCCAAAAAGTCCAACAAGTAATCTAACCATAGTTAAAAATAACACCCAAATAAGTATAGAACAAAGGATTGATATCGAATTTAATGTGTTTCCAACATCTTAATGTTGGATTTACTTAAAAAGATCTAAATGATTCAAATGCTTAGAAATCAAATATTCACTATTCTTGTTCAAGCAAACTCAAAACTGGTCATTCGTATTTATAAAACATAATAGATAATCAAAACTTAGTCATATGAAATTGATAGTATAATACTTTGTTTAACAATCCAAAAAGTCTAAATGTCAAAAAGTTCATATTCAATTCCTCTTAATTTAACGAAGTTCAAACTCTCATAAAAGGCACTATCTATTGGCCAAAGGTTTATATATAGTTGCCAACTTGTGTTCTAGGTAGGTCCAAACTCTTGTAAATGAATCATATGGGTCGAACTCCCATTGATCTAATCTGAATAGAGATATCAAATATAGGTTTCACCAGTATACGAAAGAGTTTAGAATAAAAACTTTCTTAAAATAATCCACATGAACTAAAAGAAATACTTTAAAGCATTTCAAATTCTCATAGTTGGATCTTGTTTTAATTCAAAATAGATCATGTAAGGTATGTAAATGTAAAACTTATAGTTGACATAGTCGAAGCTTCAAATAATGTTTATAAACCATATGAAAAAAACTTTATCATTCCAAAATTTTGCCACGTGTCAGTCTTTAAAACTTCAAATAATCTGAAGGGCATAGAGTGCTCGACTTAAAAATAAATGATGGTTGATTATGGTTGAGCTTTTGAGTTATGGCATGATTGGGATTTGGATTAGGTATAATAATAGGAAGGAGAGGGAAAAAACCGTCAAGCGAATCGCTCATCCAACTAATCTTGGATAGCCACCATGAAGTGGCCATAAACTTGGAGTCGCCACAGATCATTTTGGGCTAGGCAAAATTGGATGCCTATTAAAAACAATACTCTGAGTTACGAAACTTGAAACATTGATTTCAAGGTCTACAAAGCTTAGAGATTCATTAGTTGGGTTTGGGAGTTGGTTGCGCATGGGGAAAGATTAGCATCCCTACGATGTCCGAAATCGATACCCACTGTGTCTCACTATGGTCTAAGTTAAATTAGTTTCATCTAGTCTTTATCTAGATATAATCCTCTTAAAAACATGAAGTTTTGGTGGAAAAACAAATCTGGGTTTTTAAAAAAAATTAGATCACTTATATGCCTCAGAGATTTCAAGAACATAGGGCTTTTTGTGAAAATAATTCCAGATTGGATTTTAAAAAATTGAATGTTTCATATTAGGCACTAGAGAGATACTAACATGGAACATTGCCTTGTAAATTTTATTTTAAAAAAATAAATTTTGAACATGAACGCATGATAATTGTTACAAAAAAAACGTGTTAGTAAGAGGGAAAAGGAGAAATATAATATCATAAATAAGCAATCACAAACAAAAGAACATGAAAAAGAGGGATAATCAAAATGTATCTCATAATTGCCTTTGATTATTGAAAAATAATTAGGGTGACAATTTTAGAGATAGGTTTGGATTTGGTGGTAATTTGAGGGTCAAAGATGATTTTAATCAAAGCAGTTTGAGGCATCCTAAAGAGATAAAATTTTGGATTTGTTCGAGGTGATGTGGGGTTGGAGTATCACCTCGGAGAGGTGGGGTTGAAGTATCCCCAAAGATAGAGTTAGGAAAATATTATGAATAAAAAGAAAATTTAAATCTTTAATTAAAAATAGGGTTGGAGTATCCCCAAGTATAGAGTCAGGAAAATATTTAAGAATAGGAGAAAATTTAGATTTTTAATTAAAAAAAGAGGTTGGAGTGTCCCTTCAGAGCAATAAAGTTGGAGTATCCACTAGCAAAAATTTTAACATGAATTTTTTTTTTAATTTTTGTATTTAGCCTTTATCCGAGTTAAAAGAGGCTTGTGTTGTAGGTGAACCAACCGAATGCATTTTTAGACATTGGAGCATCTCGATAAAAGGATATTCAAAAATTAAGTTGAAAACAGAAGACAACATCGTGTCATCTTCGTTCCCAAATTTTTTTGGGTGCATCCGAAGGCTTTAGATGTTAAATAAGGTACCATTGGAAAGGCAACTCGATAAGGTTTAATATAAAAATATTCCAAAAAATCCTAGAAAATCATTTTCTAGGCAGAATTAATTTTTGAAGTTAAATCTATCTCAACACTGGCAGCATGTACAAGGAAAAGGGTATGATGGACTTTGGAAAATTGTTCTAAGCTTATATAGAATCACTATATCACGGGCAATACCTTTCTGAAAGGGAATTTTATGAAATTTTACAAAAAAAATTTTAAAATTTTTATAAAAATCATCTGATGGGCCAAGATGGCCCAAACAAAATGTTAGCTAAGGTTCAAAAAATCATAACTCATTTGTCTGGGGTGATTCAAGGGTAAATAAGCACCGTTAGAAAGGTAATTTGATGCCATTTAAGGGAAAAATATTTAAAAAATCAGAAAAAATATTTTATGGTTCATAATTGATTTTTCAAATTTGAACTATGGTGTTGTCAAAGCAAATCTAGGGGGATCATTTGATATCCTGGGTTTCTTGAGGCTCAAATTTGATTTATGGACATCCGAACGTCCATAACACAGAGGAAAGAATGACACAGGATCATAAGTTCATTCCATAATCTTGGAGTAGTTTGGGACAATAAGGCAACTCGTTGACCATGCCATAAAGGTGTTAAACTCAAGATTAAGGCTTAGTATTTTTTGACTAAAAGAAGGGTATGTTTGCTTGAAAAATAACATCTTTAAACTTATGTTATTTTGAATCCAGAGCTAAAATGTTTGCTTTCTCCCCAAGATTGGTAGACCAATTTTATGAAAGCATTAAGTCATGCTATTCTTCATCTAATGAAGGTAGCATAAACTTAACTTGGGGATTTTTCTAAAAATCAGGTTTTAAGAAACAAGCAAGAAGTTTAATAGAGATATCATGAGCAGAATATAGCGCATACAAAGACATACATAGATTAAACATGTAAACATAGTAAGATGACATTTTGACATAAAAATGAGTGACACAAATGTAAGAAGATGATAAATTGGGTGCATAGAGATGACATGAACATGTTTAAATAAGGGAAATGATACTAGAGTTGTCAAGATAGCATTTTTATTTCACGAGACTCTTTAAAACATAAGAAAATGTATAAATATACATAAGACATGCTAAGGTGACCATTTAAATATGAGATGGATATGTGAATATGGAAGGAACAAGACAAAAGATGCATGAACAGAGGCTGTGTGATGATAAAGATGAAGTATGGTGAGTTTATATATCCAAACAGCATCAAGGTGTCAAGAGGGTCATTAAGATCCTAAGACTACCACAACTAGGCAACAATGATACATGAGAGTCTTAGAAGGGTCATGGTAAAATGAAGGGCTCACTAAAATGAAATGGATGATCAAAACAAAAAAAGTATGGAAAAAGGTAGAAAATATACTAGCAAAAGCCTGAACTTTCATCCTTTTTTTAAAGCAACGACTTTAAGTTCAGTTCCTTCCCTTTTTTTGCTATTATTTAGCAAGAAAAGGGTGAAAGGAAGAAGCTTTCTAATAATATGGTTGCTAGGAGGGTATTTTGAGGATGAAAGTATGTGAAAGGTTGAGTTTTTAAAGTTACTTTGGTGGTGGTTTTAGAGAGCTACAAGAATAGAGGTTGGTTAAAGGTGAAAGGTAATGGAATAGTATTTTTAGTGAGTTTTTGGAACTAGAGTAGCTGAAGGATTTTTGGGAATAGATGGATTCTTTTGAGATTGTTGGAGAGCTCTTTTTTAAAAATTGCTAAAGGTCCTTTTTTTAGATAGTTGGGAGTTTTTTCAATGCTTAGCCACTACTTTTAAAAGATAATGCATGGGCATTTTTTATCTTTCCCTCTTGCACCAAGGGACATTTCCAGCCATGCTCAATTGACTTTTTTTTTATTGGTTCACTGTGCTGAGCAAGGAGGCAGAAAGACTATGATGGCCTACAACTGGAGATATGCTTGCCCTACCCTCTTACAACCATATATCTTATAAAAGTGACCTTCATCATTGCTTGTTTGGGCTCCAAAAATTTGTTTAAATCCGTTCATAAGCCCATAGTTTGAGGTTTGCAATGATTTATGATAATTTCTTGGTGCAAAAACATGTTTAAATCAGGTTTTTGAAGGCTAAAAAATGGCTCAAAGTGGGGAAAAATCCCTTAGAGCATGGATATATAACATGTTGTATCGATACATGAGGTACTTTTTTCCAATAAGTATCGATACATGAGGTACTTTTTTCCAATAAGTATCAATACAATGAACTGTGTATCAAATCTAAGAGCAAAAAATGTTTCTAGTCTTGATAATTAGAGGCCTATATCGATAATCCATGGATTTGTGTCGATACTCATGCTTGTGTATCCTTGCATTTTGACAAAAATCAAAACTTTAGCTATTGCCAAGGTCTATATCAATACAAACATGCTAGGTATCGATACCACATATTAGGTATCAATGCCAAACACTTTTGTATCGATACTACATGTGAAAATTCAAGTTTTTAGTATCGTAAGGCCTTATATCAATACTTGTGCACCAATATAACTTAGTCGTACCTGTGGTACCCAAACCTACCTCAACTTCATTATAAGCAGTGGGAAATTGATCAGTGTACTCATCTAAATAACTTTGGTGAGACCATGAAAAAAATCCTTTGATACCTTCTTTTACATTTTTCTTCAATACGACCTATAGGCATTTCAGACTTTTCTAGAAAATTTTTTTGCCTTGTGCCATGTCGCTTAATAGTGCTTGACAAAATGGCACCCAACAATCGTCCCTTAATTTTTATTTTTATTTTTTTGATTTTATCAGTTTTCACCTAAGTTTGAAAATGCCAGAAACTAGCCCAGACAAAATGAGGTATCTACGATTGCCCCTCTTTAGTCGTTGCTAAATAATAGGATCAAGGTGAAGACAAATAGACATCATTTTGTTCAGATGGGATAATGGATTTGTGTACCTATAAAGAAGTAAAGAACTATTTAGTATCACATCAAGATGGGTTAAATAACTTGTAGAAAAGAATATTTTGATAAGTTTTGTAGGGTTTAACTTTTATACTAGGTTTTTTTAGGTTTAACCCTAAACAGGTGCCATTAGCTTATATGGGCTTCAAGGTAGGTAAAAAAAGATGTCCAACTCTTTGTGGACTAAGGTGGATAAGTGCCACCAACTTATGTGGGCTTTAAGGTGGATAAATAAAGATATCCAGCTCTTTATGGACTAAGATAGACAGGTGCCACCAGCTTGTGTGGGCTTTAAGGTAGGTAAAGAAAGATGTTTAACTATTTAGGGACTAAGATAGATAGGTGGCATTAGCTCATATGGGCTTCGATAAGCATCTTACTTTTGAGGATTGAGGAGGGTAGGTGCCACCAGTTTATGTGGGATTCATTAAGCATCTTGCTCTTTGAAGATTAAGGTAGGTAGGTGCCATCAGCTTATGTGACTTTTGTTAGTGTCCTGCTCATTGAGGACTAAGTTAAGTAGGTCCCACCAGCTTGTATGGGCTTGGTTAAGTGTCCTGCTCTTTGAAGACTGAGGTAGGTAGGTGCCACCAGCTTGTGTGGACTTTGTTAAGTGCCCTACTCTTTAAAGACTGAGGTAGATAAGTGCCATCAGCTTGTGTAGGCTTTGTTAAGCATCCCACTCTTTGAGGACTAGAAGGAAATGAGTTTAGTTACCGTTCTTGGGTGATTTTTTATGAGTACATAGGATTAAAGGTACTTACTTGAGGCCTTTCATAGTTTTTAAAATAAAAAAACTTATACCTTAAGTTGCCTATAAATTTGACTTCTGTATACGAGAACTGGTGCCTATAGGATGTTAAATGCTGCATAGTGCATGGGATACAAATGCCTATCTAAATTATGCAAGGGTAATGACTTTTATAGCCTAATCCAATGGTTGGTTTTGGCCTTCTTTAGTTTTAATAAGGTGGCCTTTTGCCCAAGGTTTGTCAATTTCGCTCTAGATTTTCAAAGGCTTTGAATGTTAAGGTTGTCCCTTTTTTGAAGGTGTGGGAGGTCCATGATTATTTATTGGAGAGAGGTTTTGAGCACATTTTTAAGATGTGGGGTCCTAAGATAAGACCAGTTGCAGCCCCAAGAGTTCATTCTTAGTCTTTAGACATGAAACAAAGCTCCTGTAAAGTTTTATCTTTCCAAGTAATGCTATCTTATTATCAATTTTGTTTGTTTATCAAGCATTATCAAATAAATGATAGATATGATGCAACATGGAATGCAAGGTTACGAAAAAATTTTGTGAGAAATCAAGTAATTGTATTTTCATTCAAAGAAAGAGGGTACAAGTTGTGACAAACTTATAAGATTGTTAACGATTTTTGAAACATAAAAGAGATAAAAGAAGTCTTCTTGGTCGATTGGCTCTGATAATGATGACATGAATTCTTCACTGAGTACTTTTGGAGATTTTTCTCGAGCAATTAATCCTTTTGGTGCTGGCCAACTTATAGGAAGATTCCTTAGATTGCCTCATGGTGGGATGAGAGCCTTAAAGCTAGGTGGTTTTCATTTTTTGGGTGCAGGTGTGGATGAGGTTTGGTTAGAATAGAACAAATGGTTTTGGTTATGACTAGGTGTCTTGATCAAAGTTGTGAATATAGGGTAAAAGGGTCTGGTTGCTTAAGTTGCCCTCTCGGATTTTCAACTTAAGCTGTTTTTTTTTGTTTGTTTTGTTTATTTTGTTGTTTTTTTTAGAATGATAGGTGAAGGCTTGATAGAATGCCTTTTTCGGATTTCATCCTAAAGTTCTTTTAGGCATAGTATTTCTTAATAGAATCAGAGTTCACAAGGTTGGGTAAGTCACTACCATCCATCTCGGTTAAGAATAGGGCTCATCCAGAGAACACTTATTTCACCACATATGGCCCTTCCTAATTTAGGTCTATTTCCCCTGGGCATCTTTATGGATTGGGAGAATTTGTTTGAGTACCAAGTCACCTGCTCAAAATTGGCGAGGATGGACCTTTTTGTTATGGGCCCTTATCTTGTGCTTTTGATACAACTGCATGTGACAAATGGCTTTAATTCTTTTCCCTTCAATTAGATTAGGTTGCTCGTATCGACTCATAACATGTTCAACTTCTTCAAGTTAAGATTCCATAAAGACTCTAAGTGAAGGGATTTCAACCTCGATTGGCAAGACAGCCTCCATACCATAAACCAAAGGGAATGGGGTAGCATCAGTGGAAGTTCATACTGCTATGCGATAGGCATGTAAGGCAAAAGGCAACTTTTCATACCAATCTTTATGTCTTGGCCATCTTTTCATCTATCTTCTTGATATTCTTGTTCGTTGCTTTAATTGCTCTATTCATTTTCAGACGGCATGAGATAGAGTTTCGATGCTGATCTTAAATTGAGAGTAGACCGCTTACATCATCTTGCTCTTCAGATTAAATGTATTATCCATACTATACTATTTGGAAAAACCATATCTACAAATGATGTCCCATTTTACAAATTTGCATATGAAAGATACCCACTTGGGGAAATAATCAACTACGACAAAAATGAAGCAATGCCTATTAGAAGCTTTAGGGGCAATTGGTCTAATCATGTCCAGGCCCTATATAGAAAAAGGCCATAGAGCTGTCATAACATGTAGAGGTGTTGGTGGGATGTGGATTTTGTCAGCATAGATTTAGTAGTTGTGACACTTTTGAGCATACTTAATGCAATCCTTTTCAAGAGTCAACCAATAGTAGCCTGATCTCATGACTTGTCTTCTCATTCGATGTCCATTAGCGTGCATACTACAAATTTCTTCGTGAACTTCTTCAGGTATTCTATTGGCTTTGGAGGCATCCATGCGGTGGATTAACACCTAATCCTAACCTTTCTTGTACAAAATCCCACTATCCAAAATAAAGTTCATAGCTAACTATCTGATGGTTCTTTTGTCAGTTTTGGTGGCATCTTTTGGGTATCGTTGATCCTTGATGTACTAATGGATGTCATGATACCATGGCAAACCATCTTCCTTTTTTCTAACATTGTAACAATGTGCCGAGGTGATATAAATGCTCATTTAAATAAGAGTGATGTGCAATTCTAGATTAACTTTGAACATGGATGATAAAGTGGCCAAGGTGTCAGCAATTTGGTTCTCTTCTCAAGATAGATGTTGAAAGCTAATATCATTAAACTCTTTCTTGAGCTTTGATATTAGATTCCCATAGTAGATCAACTTAGCATCACATGTTTGCCATTCTTCCTTTAGTTGGTAAATGACGATGGCTGAATCTCCAAACACTTATAGTGTTTGAATGCCTCTTTCAATGGTTGTTTGGAGTCCCATGATGCAGGCCTCATATTTAACTATGTTGTTGGTGTAGTCAAAGTACAATTTGGCTATGAAAGGGTAATGGTTTCCTTTATGCGAAATGAGAATTGCCTCAATTCCATACCTTAATGCATTTAAAGCTTCATCGAAGTACATTTTCCACGATGATCCATACTTGATAGTTTTCTACCTTAGATATGCACATTAAGTCTTTATCAGGAAACTCGAAGTCTAAAGGCTGATAGTTATCTGTGGCTCGACTTGCCAAAAGTCTACTATTACATTACCTTTGATGGCTTTTTGGTTCACATACATGATTTTGTACTTAGAAAGCATAACTTGCCATCTAGCTAACCTGTCAGATAAGGCAAGAGCTTTGTACAAATACTTGATGGGATCAAGCTTGGTGATTGGCCACGTAATATGGTACATCATGTATTGCCTTAACCTTTGGGTTGTCTAAGCTAAAGCACAACATAGCTTCTCTATGAACTAATAATTAGTTTCATATTCTATAAATTTCTTGCTTAAGTAATAGATAACCTATTCCTTCCTTCATGATTGATCATGTTATCTTAATACACAGCCCATCGACTTGTCTAAAATTGATAGATACAGGATTAGTAGCCAGTCAGGCACTACTAGCACAAGTATTGGATGGTTTGAAAGGCGATGTTTGACCTTATCAAAAGCTTCATGGCATTATTGATTCCATTCTCTAGGATTTTATTTTTAAAGTAGCTGAAAGATTGGATCACATTTGTCGATCAATTAAGATATAAATCGGGCTATATAGTTCAGTCTTTTCAAGAAACTTTTCACTTTCTTCTGAGTTTGAGGTGGTGGCAGATTCTGAATGGATTTAACTTGTTAAGATCAACCTCTATTCCTTTTTTTCTCACAATAAAACCTAGTAGTTTACCGAATGTGGCACAAAATGTGTATTTGGTAGGATTTTGCTTGAGCTGGTATTTGTGAAGCCTTTTAAAGAGTTTTCGTAAACTGGCCACCTGTTCACTCTTTTTTGTCGACTTGGCGATTATATCATCCATATAAACCTCGATGTTCTTATGCATGAGATCATGGAACAATGTTACCATCACTTTTAGTAGGTTGCCCCAATGTTCTTAAGCTTGAAAGGTATCATTTTATAGTAGAAAATGCCCTAGATGGTTATGAAGGCGGTCTTTTCCATGTCTTTAGCTGCCATTTTGATTTAGTTAAAGCCTGAAAACCCATCCATGAAGGAAAACAATGCGTTTTTGGCAGTGTTGTCTTCTAAGGTGTCATTGTAAGGTAAAAAAAATTATCTTTTGGGCTAGCTCGGTTTAAATCCCTATAATTTACACACATCCGCACTTTATTGTCTTTCTTAAAAACTAGGACTATATTGGCTTCCCATTTAGGATATTTGGCTACCTCGAGAAATCCTACTTCAAATTGCTTCTTCACTTCTTCTTTAATCTTCTGAAGCATTTCACGTGTTATCGTTTTGAGCTTTTGTTGCATGGGCTTACACTCAGGTTTGAGGGGAAGTTTATGGACCACAATATTGATATCTAATCCAAGCATGTCTTGGTAGAACCAGGTGAACACATCTCAATATTCTTGGAGGAGACTTATTAGTTCAGCTTGAGTTAATGGTGTTATGGAAGTTTCTATTTTGACTTCTTTCTTATCTTTTTTTGTTCCAAGGTTTATGGTTTTGGTAGGTTCTTCATGAGGTAGTATCTATTTTTCTTCCTGTTCAACTAGTTTTAATAGGTCTAAAGGTATGGGGTTCTCTTCAAGATCTTCTTCTGATTCAACCTTATCAGCACAGATTTGTTGCTTGAAATCGATTTACGAAGTTTCAGTATGAACATTCATGTCACCTCATTAGGGTACCAAAAAATATGGAAAAAGAACAATATAAGTGGAAAAATATGTAAAAAAAGGTTTGAGGTTGACAAGAACTCTGAACACAAAGAATGAAATGCATAATGCTTAGTCATTTTCATTGATAACACTTAATAAAAGATGCCCATACAAAATACCCTAAAATGCTTTTAGGTGAAAGCATGTAGGTTTAGTTCATAGCATTACAGGAATCTCCATCCCAATCCAAACACTCAAAACAAATATTGGAATGCATAAACCAGTCTTTGGACTTATGGTTGATACCTTTAGCTTATCAATTGTATTGATGGAGAAATCCTCAAATGCCTTGTTTAATATGAGCATAGTATAGTGGAGCTAGTATATACATGTCCCTTTGGGCAAAAACTTTCCTAAAATGGTGGGAATATCGTTAGCTCATCCTTCATGTTTCGTCTTGATGAATGGGCCATCTTCTTTTCACACTTTTTTTGAGCTTGTTTTCTTTTTTGCTGCGTATTGGGCTTAAATCGTAGCCCTTTTTTGCTGATCTAGTTGACAACTTTTAATGCTTTAGCAATCCTTTGAAGGTGTTTTTCAAATCTCTTTCTAGCATGGGCACCCTTGCCAACAGTCAACTTTAAACCTATATGAGTACTCTCTGATAGGTGAGGTTGAACTTTGGCAACCCTTCCTTAACATAACTAGCATTGACAAACTCAAAGGATTGGAAAAAGGATTCTGGGATATCTTCATCAAATTCAAGATATGGTGTATTAATTGAGGTAGCAGTAATGATATCTTCTTCTCCTCTTATACTAACAACTTTATTCTCGATGATGAATTGTAACTTTTGGTGCAAAGATGATGGCACTACCCTAGCAAAGTGAATCCAAAATGTTCCCAATAGGCGGTTATACGATCGAGCAATGTCCATTAAATAGAAGTCAACTTTGTAAGTATATGGGCAGATTTGGAGTAGAATGGTGATGTTTCCTATAATGTTCTAGCAAGTTTCATCGAATGTTCACATAATCGTACAACTATTTTGGATATGAGATGGGTCAATAGGAAGCTTGTTCCAGCATGACATGTGCATTACATTTAAAGCTAACCCGTTATCAATGAGCATCTCGGGCAACATGGTGCCTTTATAATATAGGCTTTGTAGTTTTCTTTTCCTCCATATGGGCTTTCATCATTGTTGAAAGATATGTAATTATTGGTAGTGATGTTGGTCACTAAGTGATCCAACTGACCTATAAAAATGTCAAGAGAGACATAAGCCTCATTTAAAACTTTGATAAGGGTATTCATGTGAGCTTTAGAATCCAACAATAGTGACAACATAGATACCTTAGTGGATTGCTTATTCAATTGATCGGCGATGCTATATTCGCTGTGTTTAATGAACTTGAGGAATTCTATAGCTTCTTTCTCATTCACTGGCTCCTTGAAAACAATCAAATATGAGTTTTTGATTGCAAATTTCGATGCTTGAGGAAGGGGAGTAGTATTCTCTTGCTGAGTTTGACTTCTTGATGCCATTAGGGCATAACATTGACCATCTGGGTTAGGTGCCTTGCCCCTGAAATGTCAACACTTGCTGTTTGGTGACTAGATTCTTTGATGGTTAAGGTTTTGCTTTCATAATTCCAAGGAACTGCCTTATCATCTTTATAAGGAAATAAGATAGAAGTTGAATGATCATCCTTAGCATGGGCTGAACGTAGGTAACTTTGACTCTTAGTCAATTATATACAAGATCAATGGCCTTTCAACTCCATAAGGAGGATTGCCCTCTTCTTCTTTTATAGTGTTGACAGAAGGTGTTGCATTTGCAGACTTAGTATATGGGGTTTGCTTTACATCATAGAATTCGATGCTACTCTCGTTCATCATCCTTTGAACCATGGCGTAAAACTCTTAGCGTGTTTGACGAGTATAGCCATTAACAGTATAGAAATCACAAAAGTCATCAATTCTTTCCTCTATCTTTTCAGCTGCATTAAGTAGCTTAACGTGCACTAAGATTTACGAAACTAAATTCATTGGCGTTCTAACTTCTTCTATGTTTTCTACAATCTTGTAGTTTTCTTCAATAGCCATTCTTTTTAGGTCTAACTCAGCACGAGTTTGAGATGAACTGGCTTCAATGCCAGATTTTATTTGCTTTCTAACCTTTATTTTTTCTTTATCTTTGTCTTTACAGATATTTTTTCTAGCCGATTCCTTTCTAAGGCCTCATCAATCATCCCATAGAGTACGACTAAATCCGTGAAACTTTTTGGGAAGCTTTTTGCTACCTTTTCGTAATTAAAGGCTTGTAATATGCTAATGAATCTAACAATCATATCTTTTTCCATTAATAAGGGATGAATCTGGGTAGCTCCTTTATCTATCTTGAAGCATGCTGTTTAAGACTTTTATCAACTCTCTTTTTCATGCCCATAAGAGATAGGTAACTTGAGATCCATTCATCGATAGATCTCTCATCATTAATGGCATTAATAGATGGATCAACATGTTCATCCCTTTCCTCATACAACTCAATGTTGGACTGGTCCATTATCCCTTAGACCATTTCCAAGAATGATAGGCAATGTTGCAAATTGTGTCTTTGATTGCAGTGGCAGCATGATGTTTCAGTGGCATTCCTTCTTTGATTTTTATCATATGTTACTATTTTAACTTTCACGGAAGCTTACCAAACCTTGTTCATTGGGGTTTTGACTTCTCCAATGCTTCTTTTAACCCAATAACCTTTTTCCTCAATTATCGTATTCATTCTTGGTTCGACATGATTAGGGAGTGGATTAGCTCCAATATTTGGTCCAAGCCCTTGTTCGACCTTGATCACTCTTTTTTCTAGTAGACCTTGTACTTTTCTTTTAAATAAAGTGTAATTCTCAATGGAATGGCCTTACGCTCCAGTATGGTATTCATAATAAGCATTCTTATCATACCATCTGGGGTATGGTGGTGATCTAGGGTTTGTGAATGGTAAGGCCACTAGTTTATCTGCCAATAAATGAGACTAAATCTCTTTTAAGAGTAAAGGTATGGTTTAAAGTGCTCCCTTTCTTTAGGTACTTTTTGATTGTTTAGAGCTTTCGCATTATTCATGTTATGAAGTTATGCACTCTAGGTCATGTTTTGAGCAAGATATGTCATGAAGCTTATTGCTGGAGCAAATATGGTAGTATAAACTGATTGTGGTGTGAGGGAGTAAGGATTAAGACCCATATTTAACAAGTTCGAGAGGTATATAGGCCATGCTGGATGTAGACTTTGTTTAAATCTGCATGATATTTACCAATAACATTTACCTCTTTCTCTTTACCCATATTTACTATTTTTTTGACTGATCTAGCTGATTCCGTAATGGATATCCTGCCACTTTTGATGGCTTTCTCAACCATTTCACTTGATATAACCATATCAGTAAAATTTTTTGTGGTGCTTCCTACCAGCCTTTCATAGTATGGAGCTCGTAGGGTGCCAAAAAAACATGAAAATCATTTGTTTTTCAATTAG
This sequence comes from Adansonia gregorii, assembly GCA_038382025.1. NCBI lineage: Eukaryota > Viridiplantae > Streptophyta > Magnoliopsida > Malvales > Malvaceae > Adansonia > Adansonia gregorii. The sequence continues at coordinate 17,540,518 of JBBYHO010000002.1, forward strand.
AGGAGGGATGAACTTAAGCTGTCTCCTCTCTCCATCTCGAAGCATATTACTTAAAGCTCTCAGAAGATTTCTTCTCCACATTCATGAGTGAAAGGCGATCCAAAGCCCTATCAAACACATGCTTATACTGTTCAAGGAATATGCATGCCAAATCTGCCCATGTTTGTATTCTTACAAGATCAAGCCTTATTTACCATTAGAGAGCTACCCTAATCAAACTATCATGGAAGCAATAGATTAGTAGTTTCTTATTCTTTTCATACCTCACCATTTTACAATAGTACATGTGAAAATGGGCAGTGGGGTCAGTAGTCCCATTATATTTTTCAAAATCAGGCACTTTAAACTTACACAGAATAACGAAACTCAAAATATGCCCCAATGATTTTGCATATATGATTCTAAATTTATTACTTCCATTAACAACTTGAAGGTGCTTCTCTAGTGACTGATACTTGTCTAAGTCTTCATCATTTTCTAAGGGCCTCTTTGCTTTCTCTTACTCTATTTTCTTATCGAGGTCCGAGACTATAAGCCTTGTTGGTGAAGAGCTTGTGCCTTGAAATCCTTAAATTAAATGGGATGCTATTGCAAGATTAATGTAAATGAATGGTTAGGTTGGTGGGATATTTGCTATCAAAGGATGCTGCCTATGCAATGCCTCTTCCTGAGTATTAGTGGCTTTGGTACCACCATTCAAATTGCTTTCAGGATTGGCCAGTTCTTTTCCTACCTTACTATGCTTGTCTGCCTTTTTTCCTTCAATGCATTAGATAGTAGCTTGGTTAGTTCAACAATCGAGCTTGGAGTTACTTATTCTTTTGGAGTGATTGCTCTTGAGACTCCTTATACATGAGTTTGAGTCTTTCAATGTGGGCCTGGTGATTGTTTTCCATCATTTTTAATGACTGTGAGTGGTATACCAATGGCGAACTATAGGTTTCACATTTTAGAGCACCTTCACTTTAAATTATTACCAGATTAGAATTTATGATATGTTTATGCATATGTTTGATACAATGAGAGTGAATGTGAATGAATAAAACAATGAAAGAATTAGGTTAATCATGCAAATGCGAAAAGGTCAATTAGATTAAAAGGTAGCTCTACTAATAGTGTCTTTCTTTAAAGCAACAAAATGTCCCGATTATATATGATTACATTGAAAAATGCATGACACGGTTACATTGCCTAATTACACTATGGAAGAAATATAACAAGTTTGCTCATGAGCTCTAGTAGGCAAGATATCATGTGTCAACGATCGGGCTACATCTATCATGTTCTCGACCTTTAACTAAGCTACCTGAATTTACTTTTTGAGATGGCAATGATGGTCTTGATAGTTTTAGCGTACGTGATCAACCACTTAAAGCCATTCTTGCTCCTACTGTTCGGAGGCTCTCACCAGTGCATTAACTTGGTCTTAGGAAGTTTAAAAAGAATGCTCTAAATCTTGAATTCTAAGTGTCAGAGCTTTATTTTCAACCTGGTTTGCTCTCAAATCTTGGACTTAGGCTTCTAACCCTTTATTCTTCCTTCCGTAAGTTGATGCAAGAGCCTAAGTTCTAATAAGTTTTTCCCTATTGATCCTAACCGCTTCTATCCACTGATGTAGTTTTTTCTCGAAAGTAGTAATTTCTATCCTCCACTCGATCGATGACTTTCCAAGTTTTCGAGACTTGCTAGCTTTGTTAAAGGCCACATAGTCTTTCTTTAAACTTTCAAGATCCTTCTTGAGGTGGTTTTTCTCCTTGATAGTCCTGTTCACCTTGCCATCCCGGAGGTAGAGGTTCATTTTCCATTGATTATTTTCCTTCTTTAATCGAGTAATCTTCTTAGCAAAGGTCACCTTTTGTTGTTTATACTCTCGCTTGAGCAATTCAATCTTAGAAGGAAATTCGTCAACCGGTATTTATGATGTCCCAATACCAGATAGGGGCATGATGTCATTAATGTGACGGATCTTCCATTCATCATATCCTAAGGTTATATTACTCACTCTCTAATATCTCTGTATGCAGTGGGTTTGTTTTGATACATGAAAGGCTAGTTGGACTTTTGACTTGTAAGCGAGCTCACCATAGTTAAAATCCCATAACTCTAGGTCTTGGATGAAGGGGATGAATTAACGGCACTGGAATTGTCGAAGTACTAAAAGGGGTGGATAGCTAGTACTTCCCTATAACCCCATGGGTGGCACACAGTTGTAATCTTTGCACCGATATATGACCATTTGTGGGGAAAACCAAAAGGCCTTCCATGTTACCTCCTCCCCATGAGGTTCCAAAATTGTTGAACCCATTGCTCTTCAGATTTGTTTTGAGGCAATTCCTTTTTGAGTACCTTGGAGATAGGGTTAAAGTTGGGCAAAAAGCAATACGGCATCCTACTTTTTTCAGGGCCAAAGTGACTGATGAGCCAAATGTGAAGGAGCAGTGCACATCCGGTGAATCGACCGTACCCATTTTCTTGCAAAAATTAAGAGCTTGAATAGTTTTGTTGATGATGGCTATTGTGAGATTGATGTTGCAACATAAATGAGCAAAGACATTTTCTATCATAGCTTCAACATTTCCTAATATCTTTAGGAATATAACCAACCATATATCACCAAAGCATAGATATCTTGGATTTTTCAGATGTCAATGGCACTTGCTATTACTTCTTTCAAGCTAGCCCATGAGATGCATTCACTGTTTCCCTTTGTTTTAATCTCTTAATCTAAGACTCCATTGCCTTGAAGCTTTAGGCTAATCTTTTCTTGAAAGTTGGAGGGATCAATGCTTTGTAATATATTCTATCAACCTTCACTCTCTCAATATTGAGTACTGCAGTGTATTCATGAACCGTGGGGACCAAATCTTCATGATTGAAAGTGAAAACACTAGTATGTTGGATTCCAAAGCTGAGAGACTGCTTGCAACAAAACTGAAATCCAAATGAACTTAGAGCAAAAGAGCAATATCTTCATATCTCTTGGTAAATAATTCTCTTTCGAAATTATCCCAATTAGTCCATAAAATCCTTAGATCATGCTAATCATTTTGACGGTACCATATCTTGATCCTTTCATGCACCATTTCACGCTGTTAGCGTTCTGACCATGCTCATACTTCCTCAAAGGGCTTTAGCTCCGAAGTGGACTATTGCTCCATGACAAACACCCTTTGATGAACACTAAACCATTAACCAATTGTCCCATGGTGATGGTGATTATGATGAAATAATGCATGCTGAAAAAGAAAAAGTAAGGAAGGAATAAGTTAGTAACCAATACAAAATAATAGGCAAATGATAAAGAAAGTAAGGAATAGCAACAAAAACATATCGCAAAATTTACCCTGAGAATAGGCGATACAATGCCTAAGGGTAGACATGATGATCATGAATGTTGAGGTATTAAACAGGCAGCATAACGATATGTCTACATTAAAATTGCCTTTTCATGAAGTAACATGATACCTCGCAAGGATTAAGACGGACTGTCTAAACGATGACGTTTTCATCACCATCTATGTTAAGTACAGGCTAAGTCATCGTTTGGTCAGGATGATAGCTTATTTTGGTTAGATAACTATTTTAAGATGGCATTGCAGGTAACGTCATTCATTTATCCTTAACCATCTATTAAAGAGGATTTGCTGTCAAACTTAATGGCATATCCTAAAAGAATGATCATGAAAATAAAAATGGCTAATGCAAGTGACAATGTTCGTTCATCATCACGTATGTAACCATGGTATATAGGGGTAAAGGTAAGAAATGTTTCCCCAAGTGATCCTACTCTTTGGTTTATTCTAGCAGCATTTAATATGGTTTAACATGGTTTAGCTTGTAGGGTTTACTATATGGGTTTAAGTTGATCCATTTTGGTATCCGAATCACTCTTTCGTCTAGTAAGGATCGCTAAGGCACCCTAATCCTAGGCCTATCATAGGTTTGGCAAAACAAGTTTGATCCGGTGGATGTATTTCTCTATGAAAATGTGAATAGGTACTCACGAGAGACATAGGTCATTTACATCCCAGAAGGTCTTGCCATGCTTATGTGGAGGGTTATTCATGAAGGCAAATGGCTCACATCTTCCTAATAATTAGGATACTAATCACACGATGGTGTTTGGTGGGAATCTAGTGCAAATGCAAGTGCATGGTATGTGCCGAGGAAACAATCAAACCTTTTTGTTTTACTCCCATATTGCCATATTTATTTAAATCAACATTTAATCAGGCATAAATAATCCCTAACAATCATAGGACATAAACATAAATAATAGAGATTAGTAAGGCAAAAATAAAAGAGTGTTATACATAAATAATTATGGAGACCCAACAACTAAGAACGGATTAAGTAATAGCTAGTTGTAAGCCCAACTTTCTAGTTGGTCCCTAGCAATGTCACCAAGCTATCACTACGTGCTTGCCTTTAAAACTTCAGATGATCCAAAGGGTATAGTGCACTTGACTTAAAAATAAATGATGGTTGGTTATGGTCGAGCCTTTGAGTTTTCCCGTGATCAGGGTTTGGATTAGGCATGATAATAGGAAGGAGAGGGAAGAGACTGTCGAGTGAATCGCTCATCCAACTAGTCTCAGATGGCCACCATGAAGTGGCAATAAACTTGGAGTCACCATCGATCATTTCGAGCTAGGCAAAATCGAATGCCTATTGAAAATAATATTCTGAGTTACAAAACTCAAAATATTGATTTCAAGGTTTACAAAGCTCACAGATTCATTAGTTGGGTTCAAGAGTTGGTTACGTGCAGGGAATGATTAGCATCCCCATGATGCCTAAAATTAGTACCTACTATGTCTCACTTTAATCTCAGTTAAATCGAATCCATTTAGTCTTTATTTAGATATAATCCTATTAAATACATGAAGTTTTGGTGGAAATACAAATCCAGATTTTTAAAGAAAATCAGATCACCTATATGCCTCGGAGATGTGAGGAACATACGACTTTTTGTGAAAACAATGTCCGAATTGGATTTTAAAAAATTGAATATCCGAATTAGGCACTGGAGAGATACCAATATGGAACATTGCCTTGTAAATTGTATTAAAAAAAACCAAATTTTAAACATGAACGCATGATAATCATTACAAAAGGAAATGTGTTAGTAAGACAGAAAAGGAGAAATATAATAATAACATAAACAAGCAATCACAAACAAAAGAATGTGAAAAAGAGGAACAATCAAAATGTATCTCATAATTGCCTTCAATTATTGAAGAATAATTGGGGTGATAATTTTAGAGACAGGTCTGGATTCGATGGTAATTTGAAGGCCAAAGATGATTTTAATCAAAGTAGTCTGAGGCACCTGAAAGAGAGAAAATTTTGGATTTTTTCGAGGTAAAGCAAGTTGGGGGTATCCCCTCAAAGAGGTGGGTTGGAGTATCCCTAAAGATAGAGTTAGGAAAATATTTAAGAATAAAAAGAAATTTTAAATCTTTAATTAAAAACGGGTTTGGAGTATCCCTTTGGAGTAGTTGGGTTAGAGTATCCCCAAAGATAAAGTTAGAAACATATTTAGGAATAAAGATAACATTTAGATTTTTAATTAAAAACGAGATTGGAGTGTGCCTCGAAGCCATGGAGTTAGTTTATCTCCCCTAGTGAAAATTTTAATTTGAATTTTTTTAATATTTTTGCATTTTAGCCTTGATCCAAGTCAAAAGGGGCTGGTGTTATAGGGGAACCAACTAGATGCATTTTGAGACATTGAATGTCTTGATAAAAGGAGATTAAAAAATTACATGAAAAATAGGGGACAACATCATGTCATCTTTATTCTCGAATTTTTTTAGGGAGCATCCGAAAGCTTCAAAGGGTAAATGGGGTACCATTGGAAAGGCAACTTGATAAGGTTTAATATAAAAATACTCCAAAAATCCTAGAAAATCACTTTCTAAGTAGAATTAATTTTTGAAGTTAAGTTTATCTCGACACTAGCAGCATGTATAAGGAAAAAGGCATGATGGACTTTGGAAAATCATTCCAAGCTTATCCAGAATTATTAGATCACAAACAATTTAAAAATTTCATAAAAATCATTTGATGGGCCAAGATGGCCCAAAAAGAATGTTGCACGCTGGTTCCAAGGGTTCTAAATAGCAAAGGTTCAAAAAATATTAACTCCCTCATCTGGGATCATCTGAGGGTAAATAAGACACCACTAGAAAGGTAATTTGATTCTTTTTAAGAGAAAAATATTAAAAAATCAAAGAAAATATTTATGGTTTGAAAAGGATTTTCCAAATCCAAATTACAATGCTGCTAGAGAAAAAATAGGGGAATGATTCGATATCCCGAGTTTTTTAAGGCTCAAATTCGATTTATGGACATTCGAACGTCCATAAGGCAGGGGAAAGAATAACACGGGCATCATGAGTTCATTCCACAATCCTAGAGTAGTTTGGGACAATAAAGTAACTTGTTGACCATGCCATGAAGGTGTTAAACTCAAGATTAAGGCTTAGTATTTTTTCCACTAAAAAAAGGGTATGTTTGCTTGAAAAATAGCATTTTCAAACTTATGTTATCATGAATCGAGAGCTTAAATGTTTGCTTTGTCCCCAAGATTGGAAGATCATTTTTATGAAAGAATTAAGTCCATGCTATTCTTCATTTATTGGAGGTAGCATGAACTTAACTTGGAGATTTTTCTAAAAATCAAGTTTTAAGAAACAAGTAAGCATTTTAAGGGAGATATCATGAACAAAATACATCACATACAAAGACAAACATGGGTTAAACATGCAAACATAGAAAGATGATATTTTGACATGAAAATAGATGACACAAATGTAAGAAGATGACAAATAGGGTGCATAGAGATGATATGAACATGTTTAAACAAAGGAAAGGATAATAGAGTTGTCAAGACAGCATCTTTATTTCATGAGACTCTTTAGAATATAAGAAAATGTATGAACATACATAAGACATGTTAAGGTGACCATTTAAATATGAAATGGATATGTGATATGGAAGGAACATGGCAAAAAATGCATGAACAGAGGCTGTGTGATGATAAAAATGAAGTATGGTGAGTTGATATATCCAAACAACATTAACGTGTCAAGAGGGTCATCAAGAACCTAAGACTATCATAACCAAGGCAACAATGATTGATGAGAGTCTCAAGAGGGTCATGGCAGCATGAAGGCCTCACTAAAATGAAAAATATGATCAAAACAGAAAATGTATGAAGCAAGGTAGAAAATATACTGCCAAAAGCTTAAACTTTCCTTTTTTTTTAAAGCAGTTACTTTAAGCTTAGTTCCTTTTTTTTTCATATTATTTAGCAAGAAAAAGGCGAAAGGAAGAAGCTTTCTGGTAATATGGTTGCTGGTGGGGTGTTTTAAAGATGAAAGTATGTGAAAGGTTAAGTTTCTAAAGGCATTATGGTGGTGGTTCTAGTGAGCTAAAGGAATAGAGGTGGGTTGAGGGTGAAAGGCAATGGAATAGTGTCTTTGGTATCGATACTCATGCTTGAGTTTCGATACATTTTGCCAAAAATCAAACCTTTAGCTACTACCAAGGTTTGCATCAATACAGTCATGCTAGTTATCGATACCACATATTAGGTATCGATACCAAACCCTTTTATATCAATGCTACATATGAAAATTTAAGTTTTTGGTATTGTAAAGCCTCGTATCAATACTTGTGCACCAATATAACTTATTTGTACTTATGGTTCCTAGACCTACCTTAGCTTGGTCATAAACAATGGGAAATTGATTTGCGTACTCATCTGAATGACTCTGATGCCATCACGGAAAAAGCCTTTGATGGCTCATTTTACATTTTTCTTCAATACGACCTATAGGCATTTCAGACTTTTGCAAAAAACTTTTATTATCCCCTAGTTTTTATTTATATTTTAAGATTTTATCATCTTTCACCTAAATCTTACAATGCCAGAAATTGGCTCGGACAAAATGAGGTGTCTACACAAAAGAATAGAAACTGATAAAAGTAGTTTTGTGTGTTTTAGGATTCTAAAAGTTGTAAAAATAATTTATGTTTAATAGATAGATCAATTTAGTTAGGCACAACTAGAATCTAGAGCACACAAAACAAACCTAAGAATAAATCATAGTTTATAAAGTTAAAAAACAATATATTTATAAAAGAACAGCCTTAGAGTTCAAGAATTCACGAAATTGGCTCAAACTAGGAACAAAAGTAAAATCAACAAAACCCAAAAAACTAGCTATAATTAGCTACTTAAACTCAAAATCAAGTATAAAACAATGCCTCAACCTCTAGGATTTAGCTTTCAGCTCCAAAGTTTCAACATCAACTCTAAAACAGCAAAAACAACACTAAAGCACCAAAATAAATTTACTGGAATTATTAACAAAAGAGAGAAAATTCTACATTCTAGTTGAACTGTTTAAGGTTATGTAGCAACCTTTAAGTTGCTTCCTTTGACATTCAGATGCTTTTTGGAAAGAACACATTGCGATAAGGTGTCAAAGCGTATAATTTGCCAACTTTACAAAAGGGCACCAAATCATGAGGCATTAAAAGTAATCCTAAGTCAACATTAGACCCCAAAACTCATACTCATTGAAAGCTAGAAATTTTAGGTCTTAAAACTAAGCACCTCAATTTCTATAGAATTTAAGCTGCTCTAAATTTTAGGTTATGACATTTCTCCTTACCTGAGAAAATTTGATCCTCCAAATTAGGTCTATGCATTATCAAAATAAATGTGGGTATTTTTTCTCATTTCGCTTTCAAGTTCCCAAGCAATCTCTTCAATTGAATGGTGCTGTCATAATACTTTCATAAGCGGAATCACCTTTAATAGACACCTTATTTTGTCCAAGTTAATTTTTAACAAGCTGGAGCACGTATGTCAGAGGGGGCGATGAATGTCGCTTGATGAAAAAGTATTTTGAGGAGGTCAAGAAGGCCTATGGATCATATCAAAGGTAAATGCAAAGATGTGGCATCAAAAGACGTAGTTCAAGGTGTTCAAGGATAAAAGATGTGAGAAAATTCATAATTTTGCTTAAATGTATTGATACAATGGTCTAACGATCCAATAGTTTGAAATGTCCCCATTTGCATCGATACAACATGTGAATGTATCGATACATGAGCTTATGTATCGATACTAGGCCATGCCAAGACCAAAATGTGCATTCTGTAAAGAAATGTATCGATACATATCAACAGCATCGATACAATAGCTCATAGTATCGATACACTCAAGGTTTTTGGACCAAATGTATTAATACATTCTGCAATGTATCGATGCATATAGGCCATTTTCCATGATCCAAGCATTTTTGACTCGTCCACCATTACTCAAAAACTCGATTTTAACTTATTTCTTTGCTTCAAAAAAAAATCAAAACCCATAGCAGATTATGAATTTGGACTTTGGAATTAATTAAAACATTTTTTGAAGTCTAAATTAGATCAAAAAGTCAATGCCACATGATCACCCTACTCTTCCCTAGTTTGTTGACCAAGATCACATCAGCCACCCTATTTGCTAAAAAATCGTTTTAGCATTTAAACTAGCGACCCTATGTCCATCACATTAGCAGCAAGTTGCTTCTTACAGCCACTTTATAGCCATAAATTAACATCACTTTATCCCCTTGGAAATAACCAAAAACACCTCTAAGTTGGCTTTAAAATGCTAGCATAAATAGACTACTTATATCTCAGCTAAGGGATGGGAGATTTAAGCTTATTTTCAGCTTTTAAAACACATCCCTACATCAAGAAAACGAAAATCATGTAACTTGTCACTGACCACCTAAAAATAGCCCCAAAACACTCACTCTCAACCATTACACACTTTAAAAATCACTCTCATCCATACCAGAACCAAAACCTCATTGTTTCTCTCTTTTTCTTGTTTATTAACGACAAAGAAAAAAGATAAAAATTCAAGCCATCTCTACTGCTCCAACTATTTGGCCAAAAATTAAAGTTTTGTTGGTATAACTTTTTACTTTATCACTTTTGTTTTCTATTTTTCAGCACCTTTATCATTTTAGTGAGCTCTCCATATTTCCATCACCCTCTTAGGATTATCATGCATTATTGTGCCTTTTGGTTATGGTAGTTTAGGATTTAGATGCCTTAATGCCCCTTTGATGTGCAAAAGGTCTCATTTTATCCTTATTATGTTGATAGCTCTTGCTCATGCATTTTATGCCATATCCATGCATCTTGTTATCCTTAATCCATGTATGAATCGTTAGCCTAACATATTTCAAGCACATTTATACATTAGCTTACATGAATCATTGTCATTTTCAACAGCCATAATATTTTCTTGTCAAAATGCATAACACTTTCTTTGTCTAGACCATTGGTAAAGTTAGCACCCCATTCATGTTATGTGCCATTCCCACGTATGTTTGTTGCCTTCCCCTTGTCAAAATGCATGTTTGATGGCTATCAAAAAAATTAATTTTCAAAACCTCCCTAAGCCAAGCATGCTAACCTTAACCAATGAGGATTAGCATGAATTTAGCATTTTCCTTAAAGTTAGCAAAAAATCTTGGGAAAAATTAAGTTTTTCAGATTTGGAATCTTGGTTAAACGAGCTCAAATCTTCTGATTTTCCAACAAAAATGGCCTTGCACTTGTTCCTGAAATGTTCGTGCCTTGTTTTTGAGTCAAAACCTTGAGTGGTATGACCAATGGGCTAGTTCATCATCCCAAACTACACTAGGGTAGTGCAAATGAGTTCATGGTGCTCATGCCACTCTTTCCCTTCAGTCATGGATGTTCGAATGTCAATGACTCGAGTTTGGACCCATAAACATAAAGAAAATAAGAAATATCTCCTGCTTTGCATTATCCCCTACTGGCAGCACACTATTGCAAATTGAAAAATCACTTTAAAATCCTAAATTATTTTTCATGAATTTTCTGTTATTTTTTTCTCGAAGTGTGTCGAATTATCTTTAGAAAGATGTCTTATTCACCCTCGGATCATTCCGGATGAGAGAGTTCTGATGTTTCAAATCTAAATTGTCCAGAACGTCTGGAATCCAAACATGTATTTTGGTTGGGCCATTCAGACCCACCAAATGATTTTCCTAAATTTTTCAAACATTTTTCCTAAAAGATTCATGAAATTCCCTTTTTAGAAAGGTATCACTTGCAATTTTTCAATACCAAACGAGTCTGGGGTGATTTTTCAAATTTTGACACATCTTATCCTTCATATGCTCTGCAAGCAGCATAATCAATTTGAACTTGAAGATTTATTTCCCCAGAAAGTGACTTATTAGGATATTGGGAACATTTTTAGATTGACCCGCATCGAGTTACCTTTCTAACGGTGTCTCGTCCACCCTCTAAAGCCTTCAAACCAATTTAGAATAAATTCAGGAAATAGGATAGCGCGGTGTTGTTCCCTGTCTTCAGTTGTGGTCAAAATTGAGTTGTTTTCCTAAGCTTCATCTCGAGACATTTGAATGTCACCATAGCACCCCGATCAGCCTCGAGAGCATGCTTTGACTTCCCATAGGCCCATATCAAGGAACAAATACATTTTACATCTTTACCATCCTCATTCACAATAATTTTTTTTCCAAAAGATGTCAAAATGCTCATTCATTTTCTAAATCACAAAGTTTTGTCAACTTAATTTTTTTCAACTCAACTTCTTTAAAGAGTGTCAGATATGTCACTTTTGGGGATACTCCAATCCCGCTTTTCAAAATTGTCAAGATTTAGAAATCTTCCTTTGTCAAAATTATTTGTTATCCACGGGGATACTCCAACCTCATCTTTTCGAAGGGATACTCCAACCCTATCTTTCAACTACAACTAAATTTTTCTCCTTCTCGAACTTCCATGAATGTGTTAAACGAACCTCGTTCAATCAAGGAACCCAAAGGCATCTTGAAAATTGTCGATTCGATTATTTCTAGATAATCGATGTCAATTACGAGATAAATTCTAATATTCCATCTCTTCTTTTTATCATTACATTGAATGGTCCATGTTATGCTACTTCATTCATTGCCATACTAACGTGATTTCTTTGTGATGATTATTTGCTTTCATGTTTTTCAATCATATCAAATAAAATTAAAGGTGATGTTCAACATGGGTATCTCTCCAATGCCCAAAGTGGAGCATTCCATTTTCAAAGTAGAATCCAGAGGTCGTTTTTATTAAAAATCTCTATATTTCCCATCTTTCTGGGGTGTATGTGAGACTAAATCTTTTTCATCAAAACTTGGATTTGCATTTTTATAAGATTCATACATTAAAAGAAGGTTATATCAAAATGATAAGGTAAGATTGAAAGAACCGAAACTGAGATAAGACATAGCTTGTAAGGTACTGTTTTTGGGAGTCGCAAAGAGGTTCATGCCTCATCGTGCGTAACCAACTCTCGAACCCAAATGACAAATCTTTGTACTACGTAGACCATGGGATCAATGTTTCAAGTTTCATAACTCAAGACATAGGTTTCAACAAGCATCTGATCATGCCTAGCCCAAAATAATAGGTGGCGACTCCAAGCGTTGGCCATTTTGTGATGGTCATCCGAGACCAATAAGATAAACGATTCGTCTTATGGTCCCCCTCACTTTATCCGTATCTTGTTAGTCTCATCACGTTGCAAAGGAAAAGTCTCATTCAAGAAGACATTTCTTAGTTAGAAAAATATTTTAAGTCATACACACCCATAGATCTGTGAGGATCCCTCCTCGGGTATGTTGCGACAACCTTAGTCCGCAATACTATTTCCTTCTAATCTAAAATCTCTATTGGTTGCTTAAAGTAACTCAAAATCATCTTTGATTTAGATAGGCACATATTCAATAATATGAGCTTAATCGGGTTTCTACTTTTGTAACATAGAAGCACGAAAAACAGATACAAATATGCTGCTGTAGAAGGAGTGGGGGCATAATGATTAATGAGAAAGCAGACCCTAATAATTGTACAAATTGGTAACCATATCATAGAAAAGAAATGAAATGAAGAAAAAGTGAGAATGAAATTGGTACCCACTAGTCCCTGATCTTTAGTAAAATTAAATGCAAACTAAACTATCCTTACTAGTGGATTCATGAACAAAATCTGAGAATGAAAGTAGGATCATAGAATTACTAATTGGATTAATAAAATGCATTTCATTTATTTTGGAAGGTATAGGCTCCTATAGTCCCACCTCAGGATTGTGGGAGGAAACAATAAATATTGGCAAGAAGATATTTAAACAATCATGGACATGGAACATTTTTTTTCCCCTTTGTTCATGACATGGAACACATTTTCATAGAAAAGAACAGGACTAGACAATCACTGTTCTTTGTCTAGTTCACTAGCTACAATCCTTAGAAGTAAAAGACGGTATATGCAATACTAATATTGAACAATCCTTATTTCTCTCTCTCTCTCTCTCTCTTTTCTTTTAAAGACAAATTAAGGAGAAAAGTAAAATCAATTGAAGCGCAGCCATGTCGTATTAATTAATTAATTAATCTAGCTTCAACTGGAAGAGGTGGAATGCTCTGCTCATGCCTGAAGAAGTTGTCCGGATCAACTTTGGTTTTCACCTTCACCAACCTGTTGAAGTTATCCTTGAAGTATCTGGCTCCCCACACGCTGGCCTCGATGAAACTTGTGCTCGTATTCTTGTTCATTCCCAAATCAAGATCCCTGTAATTCACGTATGCAGCTCTCGGAAACATTGAAACATAAGGGCCCATGTAACTGTAAAGCCTCCGAATCCAATCAATGTGCTTGGATGCATTCTTATCCCCATCTTGCCACAGTGTCAAGTACTGGATTTTGAATTTGTTACCTTTCCGGTGAGGGAAAGGAATTTCGGATTCAGAAATCTTTCCCATCATTCCACCATAAGGATTCCATATCATCAGTGGACTGTCTTCCTCCAGCAGTCTTTTCCATAGCCCTTCCAGTGCTGTTTCTGGTATAGATTTTTTCACGAAGTCTGATTTGGCTTTAAAATAGTTCTTGAATGAAGACTTACCTTGAAGCAGAATTTCTGGAGGTGTGTTATTCGGGTACCCAGCAATGTAAAGCACGGATTTGATCCAGCTAGTTTCGGTACAGTCTTTTCGTGTCAAACCCAATTCAGGGAAGCTTTGTTCCATTACTTGAAGGAGCCTGTCTGCATCACCTAGAAACAAAGAATTGTAGGATGTTGTCACTGTTTTCTGACCTTGTTTGCCAGCGTTTGCCACTTGAATGATGACTCTAATAAAAAGATCCTCATCAAGCTTGTCTGCAACTTCTTGCCATCTGTACAGGATCTTCGTAGCATCTTGCTCTAGAGACTTGGTGACAGTGAAGACTGTCACCGTAGCTGGCACTGGAACCAGCTTTATCTTCCACTGGAGGATAATGCCAAAGCTTGCTCCTCCACCACCTCTGATTGCCCAGAAAAGATCTTCGCCCATGGCTGCTCGGTCAAGAACTCTTCCATTAACGTCAACAATTCGAGCATCAATGACATTATCAGCACCAAGGCCATATTTTCTCATCATGGAACCATATGCACCTCCTGTGATGTGCCCACCGATGCCTAGGCTAGTGCAAAGGCCTGCAGGGAAGCCATGAGTCTTGCTTTTTTCAGCAATTCTATAATAAACTTCGCCAATAGTGGCACCAGCTTCAACCCAAGCGCTGTTATCCTCGACATCAACTTTGATTGAGCGCAGCCTGGAAAGGTCAACTATAATGAAAGGTGATTCAATTTGGGATACAAAAGAGAGTCCTTCGTAGTCATGGCCACCACTGCGGACTCTGAGGTGAATTCCAAGCTCCTTTGAACAAATTACAGCAGCTTGGACATGGGATTCATACAAGGGTGTAATGATAAACTCAGGCTTTGGCATTGAAGGCAGCAAGTACCTCAGATTTTGTGCTGTGGATTGCAGGACAGTGGAAAATGAAGAATTGTTGGGGGTAAAAAAGGCGGTGGAGAGGGGAATGGCATACTCGGAATTGGCATTGAAGCATTGGATGAATTTTTCTTGAATGAAATTTGAAGTTGGCCTTTTAGACCGGAAGATGGAAGCTGTTGTCCAAGATGAAGACGAAGACGATGGCTGCAGGACTAAAAGTAAAGAAAAAATGGAAGAAATGAGCCAAAATGCCATTTTTTGAAGCTGGACTCGTTGCTTTGCTTTGCTGAGTCTTCGGTGAAGTTCTATTTTATAGACGAGGGTGAAAGCGTATGTTTTAAGTTTTAGTGCAAGTGGAGCAGACGTGTAATTCAGCTAATCCGAACGTCATAATCAGTTTGTGGTGAAAGAACGAAGGAAGGGTGCCACCAATCCTTTTTTTTTATTGTTATTTGAGGTTGTCGATTCTTGATCAGTGTGATCCCGGGAATTAAGAATTCAACAATCATGTGATTGTCGACCAATCATTCAATTTTAAAGCAAAGTTACTGGTAATTACTTGTGTGATTTGTGTGAAGTACAATATGTTTCTGTACATGTGCAAATGAAATCGAATGCGAAAGCGAATACCAGTTTTGTCACAACTCTTGAAATATGTTGTCCGAAGCAAAGTATGGGCGTCGCCTGCTGCAAATCCATGCGTAAAGCGTCAACCAACAAAAACTGGCACTATTTTCTAAATTTCCTTTCACCTTTATTATTCTTATGCATTTATTTGTTTTCTTTTTCTTAATCCACTTGCCCTGGGCCTTAGATCGATTGGATAACTTAAATTTGAGCATCTAATTTTCAAAAGAAAAGATCCATAAAAGTTGGTCAAAATTTAGGAACACTGAGAGCAATTAAACCTTGGTGTTGGTGGTCGGTTGGTTAACACTTAGCTTTCTCCGTCCCTTCCAACTCCAACGTGAGAGATGAGGACTCAGCTGAGACCTCCCTCGGCTCAAAATTAGGCTTTGTGTGTAAAAATAAAATGCAATCACGAAATGTAATTAAAATGAAAGAAAAAGAAAAGGAATAAATTACTACAGTTAATTTAGTCCTATATAAATATAGATATATTAGATAATGATTGATAGGACACCATTTCTGTTTCTATTTTTATTTCTGTCTTTCCTTTTTCGTTTGCTCAATGCTCTTCTTTCATATGTCTTCTTAACATCTTTATTAAATTATTATATACCCATTCCCTTCCCATCCTCGATTAAAATTCTGTCTCTTATTCACTAATATAATAATAGTAATCAATCTTTATTCCTTTAAATTAGTGTTTCTTTTTTATCGAAGGACATCTATTCTAATTAAAATTTGGTAATGATGGATGGGTCTACACTGCTTTTTCCTTCTTGTTTTTTTTTTTTTTTTCATTTTACTATTGATGCATGGGAAAAATAAATAAATATTGTTTTCAATATATTTCTTGCTTAGTTATGCACAACGTCAACCTTACCTAATATT
>JBBYHO010000002.1:17616100-17626965 GCA_038382025.1 Adansonia gregorii
AATGAAATTTTTATTAGTCAGGATCATTGCTAACATGCTTTGCTTTTCTTAGCGTAACACTAACTAGATCTCTATTTTTTTATAAGCATTCATAAAGGAATGTTAAACCCGGGACAAAATAATGTTTATTTATCTTTGCCCTATTCATGATGCCCAGTAACGACGAAAGAGAGGTAGCTGTAGACACCCTATTTTGTCTAGGCCAACATTCAAGGTATCGAAAGTCATCATTCGAGTATAATCAAGGTTATCCAAAGAAGCGCAGGTCAAGTTCCCAACATTCTTGGTTAAGGTAAAGAGTTTAAAGAGTTAAATGTAAGAAAAAGCTACATTTTTGTATGTATATCTTGCTATATAAATATGAGGTATCGATGCAATGCTCTATGTTATTTAAATTCCAAAATGTAACTAATCGTATCAATACCAAAAGGCATGGTATTGATGCTTGACAAGTGGTACTGATATCAAAGGTGCTGGTATTGGTACAGAGTTATGTCATAGCTAAAATTATGATTTTTGGCCAACGAGTATCGATAAAATTGTGCATGAATCAATGTAACAAGCTAGGTATCGATACAGGCTTGCTGGTATCGATATACCATGTTTTGTATCGATACCATACTCAAAGAATTGATACATTCTAGGTTTTTTTTTCTCAATTTATCGATACAAAGCTCAATGTATTGATATTAAAGGCTATTGTTGATCTAATTCGAGTCATTTTTCCTCTTTTCGTACCATGACTTCAAAAGTCAAACTTAGTCATGACATTAGCCTCAAAAAGCACCTAATATCATACATAACATCATATAAATCATGTGGATTTAATTTTTAGGTTCTAAACATTAGAGTAACACATTTTGGAAAGGCCTATTGAGCTTGGCATGAGGGTATTTCATGAGAGATCTGGTGTTATGAAAGACAAACTTGAGATTACTCATTTGATCAACAAATGCATGGTTTCTTTGCCAACAAGAATCAAGATTAACCAATCAAATGCTGAAAGGCATCACAATAGTACAATAAGTCATCATATTATACATGCCAAAAGTCTTATATGCCCTAATTGCTAGGTCATCCTAGCGGCTAAAATTATCACTATATAATCCAATTTTTGCTCAATTAAGAAGGGAGAACTTTTATACGTCAACCACTAAAAAAATCAAAAGCTCTCCCAAAAACTCTATTCTCGTACCTCCCCTGCCACCCTTTCGGAACCTCTCATTTCCCTCATTTGTACCTTAAAAACTATCCTCTATAGCCACCATAGCCAAAAGCTTTCTCTTTTCATTCATTTCTTGCTAATCCATAAGAAAAAAAAGTGAACTAAAAGTTACTGGATTATTGTTTAGGAATATAGCTAGGAGTTTAAGCTTCCATTTAGGTATACTTTGCATCTTTTCTTTTTTTCATTTTTTGCTTTTCTTCTTATCATCATTTTCGTAAAACTTCATGTTTTTATAATCCTATTAAGGCTTCTATGCATTATCATGGCTCTATTTCTACTAGGTTTAGGATTTTGATGAATTTCTTGGTGCTCTAATGGCGTTTTAGTAAACTATAATGCCATAGTTTTTGTTGATATTAAACCAGCCCTTATTCATACATTCTTGTCATCTTTTTCTTCATCTCAACATGTTCATTTCATGTGTAAGTGCACATCCTAGCATATTTTGACTTAACCAAAGCTTAGAATGCATTTTCACTATGATTTCTTTGTTAAAGTGTATGAATACTTTGCTGTTTTGAGTGGTTGTTCATGTTTGATATCTTCACTTAGTTTAGTTCATCATATATTTACTGAAATGCCTATATGATGCTTGTAAAATTTGTTTTCAAAGAAAACCCCAAGTTAAGTCTATACTAACCTCAATCAATGAAGATTAGCATGGATTTAATGTTTTCAATATATTGGTTCTCTAAGCTTAAGGATATATCAAATACAAATGCTTGGAATTACGACCTCATTAGGCCAAATAAATTCTATTTTAATCCAAAATAAAAAAATGTTTTCAAATATTTAGTTTAAGTTATTTTGAGCCTATCATAACTCTTAGTATGGATAGTGAATGGTTTAGTGGTATACTCTATGGGAGTTGGATTGGTCCATTACTTCACTGCCATGGACCTTAGTGATTGGACATTCACATGTCCGATACCTTGACACGTGACCATAAAAGTCTTAACCCAAAGAAACCCCTATTTCGGTATTGACAACATAGTGATCCTTATTTAAAAATTTATTTTTGGACTCTAAATGATCTTTTGGAATTTTCTAGCTTTTTTTTTGTGAAAGGGCTTCTAGTTACCTTTACAACAACACCTCAAATGCCACCGATCATTTTAGATATGGAAGCTATGATTTTTTAAACTTTTATTGTTTGAAACCCCTAAAATCAATGATTCACATTTTATTTGGCGAATCTAACCCATCGAATGACTTTTTTGGACTTTCTAAATTTTTTTCCAAAAAGTTTATAAAATTCCTTTCCAAAAAGATATCATTCGTGACTTAATGATCCTATATGAGTCCAATGTTATTTTTCAAAAATGATAGCACATTTCCCTGAATTTGTTATCAATATTGACTCAAACCCGATTCAAAAATTAGTTCTGCCTAGAAAACAATTTTCTAAGATTTTTAAAATATTTTTCTATCAATCCTTATCGAGTTACCTTTTCAACTGTGTCTTGCTTCCCATTGGAAACCACCAAAATAAACCAAAATAAATTTGAAAAGTGGAGCAAAATGCTGTGCCCTGTTTTTTTTTTTTTTTTTTGAACTTGAGAAGATTCACTTGGATTTTACCAAATTATCTTTTCTAGTCATTCAAATGACTTGAAATGCATTCAATAATTTTTCTCATGGAATCATGAGTCACGATATAGGTCTTTTTTTGTTCGGATCAAAACCCAAAATGTTTTCAAAATTAATTTCCCTTTTTTATTTATTTTTCGTTCTAAAATCTTGTTTTTTCAAAAAAAATAAATTGTCAAAAAATTTTATTTTCAAAAATCACTCTAAATCTCTTTTTTTGAAGAAATTTTCTAGCCTCGTTTTTTTAAGGGATACTCCAACCTTGCTTTTCCTAGGGGATTCTTCCACCCCATTTCCTTTGAAAAGATACTTCAACTCTGCTTTTCAAAAATATATCAAAAATCTAAGTTTTTTTTCCCGAGCATCCTCAAACCTTTTACCAACCTTTTTATGCCTAAGACGCCCACCAAATCCAAACATATCTCAAAATTGTCAATTCGTTTATTCCTTAATAACGGAGGTCAATTAAAAGATACATCTTAACCATCCCTCTTTTTTATGTTTTTGTGTATTCATTTTTAATGCAAATTTTATTATATTTCTTTAGGTCTTACCCGTTTCTCCTCTTAATGACAATTTGCATTCATGCTTTCAAAAAATTGAATTTCATTAAATTCGAGGCAATGTTTTGCATCAGTATCCCCTTAGTGCTTGACGTAGAGTATCTTCTTTTAAATTAGTCTGGATCTTATTTTACTGAATCTTTTATGTTTCTCCACCCTTTTAGGTGGAGTAAAGAGGTATTAATTAAAATTTTATCATGAAAACTTAGATTTAATATTTAAAAATTTGCATTTATAAAAATAGGATTACACATAAATAATAATTGCATGAAAAAGCAAGGAAAATCGATACTTTGATAATTATGGCTAAATGATACCAATTTTGGGTATCATGGGGGCGCTAATCCTTTCCCACACGTAACCGACTCCTGAACCCTTTAAAATGAGCTTTGGTATACGAAATCCATAAAATCAAAATTTTAAGTTCCTTAACTCGGAATCACCAGTTTTTATAGGTATCCAATCATACTTAACCCAAAAAAATGGATAGCGACTCTAAGTCATGATCATTTTGTAATGGTCACCCAAAACTGATTAGACGAGCGATTCATCCAACAATCCTCTCCTCAACTTTCACCCTATCACACTTAATTTAAATTTCGATAAAAAATATCCAAAGATGAATCCCTTCTTCCTTTCATTTTTAACTCGTAGTGTTCCATGCGAAAATCAAGGGCACGTTGCTACAATTAGTTTATAATCATATATATATATATATGTATATACAAATATAGATATACATACACACGTACCTATATGATAGATTCTAAACTAATTAATTACATCATCTATGAAGGCGAAACGGCAAACGGTACATTTTGCTTTGAGCGACAAGTAAAGCAAAGTCAAACAGTGAAACTGAAACAATTTTACTTTTATTTTTATTTTTATATAAGATTTATTTATTCCCGTGGCTGTCGGTGGAACATTTGGTGGGGTCACTCTTGGTTAGCTTCTTTCCTCCAAAATCCAGCCTGGTATCGCCTAAAGCTCCAACACCTAATCCCTTATCCACCGTTGGATCATCCCAAACATGCTCGGCATTTAAGCATACTCAACACCACTGGCTCTGACGCCATGAAAAAGACCCTTGATCAAACACACTTCGTTTTCATTTCTTCCATATCTTAAACAAACTCATCTCCCATTTTTGCCTTTCACCCTAACAAAATCAGCTAAAACTAATACAAAGAAACCCTCATCTTCAGGGCAGCAAGCGGCAATAATGGCTGACTTTAACAGGGCCATTGCTTTGATTCTTACTCTGGCTTTGGTTGCAAATCTTGCTCTCATGGCTGACGCAGATGGTGACAAGAAGATTAAAGTTAAGATTGTGAAGGGTAAGAAAATGTGTATTCAGGGATGGGAATGTAGCTACTGGTCGAGATTTTGTTGCAACCAAACCATTTCCGATGTCTTCCAGGTTTATCAATTCGAGGGCCTCTTTTCTAAGAGGAATTCGCCTGTGGCCCATGCCGTGGGATTTTGGGATTACCAGTCTTTCATTTTAGCTGCCGCCATTTATGAGCCTCTGGGTTTTGGGACAACCGGTGGTAAGCTTATGCAAATGAAGGAAGTCGCTGCTTTTCTTGCTCATGTCGGCGCCAAGACATCTTGTGAGTTCTTTTTTTTTCCTTATCAGATTCATTTCGAATTGACTGCATATTTGGCAAGATCCCCAATTGTTCAAGCTTATAAATTGATGCTTAAAGTTCCAAGTTGTTAATTTTGATGCATAGTTGGCAACATACATCTAATCTCCTTTTGAAGTAATTTGTTCAAGATTATAACTGCTTTGCATTCTGGGGCAAATCAGCTAATTTCAGATCCCAGTCTTTTGGTGTTGATTACTTGAATGGGGCCAAAGATTTAAATAAATAACCGGTAATAATTAAGATTTTGGGGCATGTCTGTTTGATTATAGGGATATCTATGTTAAATGTTTTTCTTTTTCTAAAACTTTGTTTTCTGCAAATTTTGGATAAGCTGTAAGAACCGATTGGTTTAGCACACCCAGAGATCGCCTATTTTCTATGTTTAGGGGTAATTGCTAATTGTTAGTTGAGAAATTGTGCAGAGCTTAAATGGTGGTAAATGATTTCAGGTGGATATGGAGTGGCAACAGGAGGACCATTGGCTTGGGGCCTTTGCTACAAAAGGGAAATGAGCCCTAGCCAGGATTACTGTGATGACTTCTACAAATACATGTATCCATGTGCCCCTGGAGCTCAATACTATGGACGTGGTGCTTTGCCAATTTACTGGTTCGTACACTACTTTTCCTGTCATGATTAAAACATTTTTCAACTTTTATCATCTGCACTCTACCATGTATTTGCTAATATAAAATGATCTCTTCTGACTGAAGAGGGTTTTCTTGTTTTTTTATCATTGTGACTGATAAAGCTTTAAATCGTCTGCTCAAGCAACTATTCTGATTAAATGATTCATAGGAATGTATCTGTTCAAGTACGTGTGCACCTTTTGTTGTTGGGATGAACTATGTGCTGTTGTTTCCCCGCTCACCGCTTTAAGTTTACCTGCATTTTTTGGGGATACTTGTTGGATATACATGTAGTGATGAAGTTGTAGTTTCCTGTGTCTAATACAAAAAGGTATAATTATGTCTTGGCAATTTTCATATCGACAAGGTTCATTCATCATTTTTCCTTGGTATCCGATCTTGATGGACAAGAAAGATAAATGGTAGGTCTACATGTCTGTCTCGTAAAGAAAAAAGTTCAATTTAAATGTTTCATATAATTTGATGTTTGATTGTTGAAAAATATAAAGTGAGATGTAATCCCAATAAGAGAGGGGGGAAAAGGGATATGCAGAACTGTTTTTTCATTCCATGTATTGGGTTGGCATGTCCAGTTTGGTTTTCACCTGGTTGAATGTGCACTTTTTGCATGTTTGCCCTAGGTCTTTGAGATGATTTATAGCTGTGTTAATTGTCTTGACTGTTGAGTGTTTCTGGTGGCTCTATGATCATAGGAACTACAACTACGGAGCTGCTGGCGAAGGTATAAAAGTGGATTTGTTGAACCATCCTGAGTATATAGAGCAGAACGCTACTATTGCCTTCCAGGCCGCCATTTGGAGGTGGATGACCCCAACCAAGAAGTCACAACCTTCAGCGCATGACATTTTTGTCGGCAACTGGAAACCAACCAAGAATGATACTTTGGCCAAGCGGGGTCCTACTTTTGGCACCACTATGAACGTGCTTTACGGAGATTATACTTGTGGGCAGGGTGATATCGATCCCATGAACACCATCATCTCCCATTACCTGTATTACCTTGACCTGATGGGTGTTGGGCGGGAGCAGGCAGGGCCGCATGAGGAGCTAAGTTGTGCTGAGCAGGTTGCATTCAACCCAACCCCTTCTCCAACGGCTGCATCTACTTCTTGAGTCAGCCAATTTTATTGTTATACTGCACCTGTCAAGGAAGAATTATTAATAAGAGAGTCAGGCAATTAGATTTATGTAAAATCAATTTGTGTCGGTGTGAAAAGGGCCCTTCCACTACATAATTATTATATAGTTATATACTTTGATTCGCTGCTGCTGGACTGCTTGTCTTTATTATTGCTTTCTGTGTGTAGATTTTGATATATTTGTTGCTTGTTGTGCTGTCAATGTTAATGACATAATGTATTGAACCACCATTTTATTCAATGTCTTTAAGTTGGTATTCATTTTTTTGTTCCTTTCTGGAAATATGTTCTCCCCCCCTCACAAACGAATATTCCCTTCCAGTACTGGCTTATTTGATTTTTTTTTTTTCTTTTTTTTAAACATATGAGCAAAGATAATCGCATAAATAGCACATGCTCTAGATTGATTTATACTTTAACAAATTATATCGTAAATGTCTTACAAAAGTAACAGGTAGGTCATTCAACTGGGAAACCTCAACATTAATATTGTGACCTTTCAACTTTCTAACCTCAACATCGGTATTGTGACATGAAGAAGCTAAGAAATTTGCACAAAAATTTACCTTCCTCTAAATAGGGTGCAATTGACGAATCAACCTTGAATACTCTTTCTCAACTCATAACTCTTCGATAGAGTTATTTAGTATCATTCTGTGTATTGAAGTAGTTAAGTCGCAGAGGTTTTAGTTATACTTAATTAATTTTTGGTTTACATTAGTTTTATTTATTTACTTTATAATTAAATTATTTAGTATTTAAGTATTTTTTGTATTTTTGTAGACCCAAAGCTCAAAGGAGTTTCGAAATGCAATAATACAGAAGAAAAGTGGACCCAGCTAGCAACTTCAAAAAAATAAATTGCTCAAGTTACTTGCATGCCAAATTTCTCATTTTTAGGGTTTTGGCTATATATATGACTTTTAGTGTTAGAAATGAAGGGATGTCTGGCCTCCTATTTATTGAAATAAACATAAAATATTTAATCAAATTAGCATCATTTGCACTCAAAAGTCCTAGATATGAGTTTTCTCACTTTTCTTGAGATCAAGAATGATCTTAGACCATCAAAGGAGCAAACGATGCCAACTAGGTGTAAGG
The DNA here is from genome assembly GCA_038382025.1 of Adansonia gregorii. Classification (NCBI taxonomy): domain Eukaryota; kingdom Viridiplantae; phylum Streptophyta; class Magnoliopsida; order Malvales; family Malvaceae; genus Adansonia; species Adansonia gregorii. The sequence goes on from JBBYHO010000002.1 coordinate 17,624,027, forward strand.
AAAGCAAGATTACACCATTCTTGGCTTATAGATTTAAGGATATGGGAGCAAGGGTTTTTTTGATAAACAAAAACTATAACAACCACCCGAAAACTCTTATAGATGCTTATTTATAGATTTTAAAATTATGTTAGACTTAACTAATGTGTCAAACAACCCTATTCCTACCCAATCCAATGGTGGCTCCACCTTTCGTGTTTCCATAAGCTTCTAGGTAAAATTCTTTTATCTAGTTTATTTAGGATTGGTCTCAAGCATTAACTATGCAATATCTTAGTCTAATCCAATACGAATGGGACGTACTAATGTTGCAAAACTCTTGTAGATGCAGATTTATATATTTAAAACTAGATTAAGCTTAACTAATGGGTCAAACAAGCCTATTCTTAACAAATCCAATGGGTGGCTCTACCTTTGGTGTTTCCATAAGCTTCCAAGTAAAATTCCTTTATCTAGTTTATTTAGGATTGGGCTCACGCATTAAGTATGTAATATCTTAGTCTAATCCAATTCGAATGAGGCCTACTAATGTTACACCTAACTCATATCAAGTCTAAATAAGATTCGCTCATAACAAGGCTTATTTAACTTAATAGTTACGGAACCCTTATTTAAATGCAAGAATATTTAATTCTCAATTAAATTCCTTACATAAGTAAAACAATTTTACTTCATGAAAATATTATTAAATAACTATCAAATAATTATTTAATTTGCTTGAAATAATTATCCAGCCTAAAAGCAAGATATCCCTATTTATATGCCTATTATTAGACATGATATTGATATGACATTCTTATTTTTATTTCCACTAAAACATTTCTAATTAGACATTATAAATCTAATTTGTCTTTAATAATACTTAATTAAGCTAATTCAATTAAGTCCTCCAAATTATGCCTTTCTTTAATTAATTAAATCCTGGTTTAATTCAATAAATCATCTCATTATGTGTGACTCATTAGGTTCACAAAATATTCGTAATGAATATAATTAATCTTATTAATTACATTTATAGATCAAGAGCAGGATTTAGCAACCTAGTACATATGACCTTAAAGAAATCTTTCAGTAACCAGCTTTCCAATGTAATTTGGTTCTTTCACTAAATATCTAGGAATGATCATGAGCATGTGCATTGTCTACTTATGTGTTAATCTATATTAATTCCTGTAGCATATGGTTAACCTTTTGAATTTGGAAAAATCATTTCTCTTAAATTCATCATGTGTTGACTAACAATTTTATCAATTTAACCAAAGCTAAGAACAAACAGAATATGTTCCTTTGCAAGGCCAAATGTGCTTGATGGGCTTTATCCAATTAGTAGTTTATAATTGTCAATCATATTACTAACATGAATGAAAACCTTGTATCACTTGTTTAAGTGAAAGGTTTGTATTATTAACTAGTACATGCCTTATCCAACTTGATTTGCTTTAGAGCATGTTACTAATTTGGTGAAGGAAACTTAAGGACTTTATAAACCCTAATTTTCTAAAGAGAACAAGACCCACCAAAGGGATTCAAGAAACTAAAAGAGATTTTGGAGATTTAAAGACTATAGACCCTGCTAGTCTTAACTTTCTCTTTTTCTTTACTCTTTTTATCTTTCTTACGATATTTATGATGGTGAAAGTCCTTAGTTTTATATTTTCTTTATTTATTATGAGCTAGGTTTATTGTTTTAAGGTTACAATGGAATTCAATATATAATTTGGATTTCTTTCTTTTCTTTATTTTAATGATATTTGACTTGTTTATTCAATCTTATTTTTAATGTTTCTAATTATTTAATTACCAATTAGATTAATTTGGTAACCCTATTAAACTTAAAAAAAAGGAATTTTATGTTTAGACTTAGATTTAATGGCATATGTTTCATATTCGTTTATTATAATGAATTGATTTGCATGTAAGATTAAAGTATATGAGCACATCATATATAACCAAATTAAAGTCTAAGCTTAACGAGTTTCTTTTTAATTCAATTTACATAGGAATATAGTAAATTAGTTAAGAGAGAGATTTTTATAAAATAATTGAAAGATACTTATAAATAAATTAGCGCTTTAAGTTAACAATTTATTATCATTAGTCAACTCAAAAAAATAAAGTTTTATTCAATTGTAATCATAAGCTTTTATCATTTATTATTTTATTTAATTATTCTTTGCTTTCATTTAGTTTGTTTTTTGTTTATAATTTTTAACTGGTTGTTTGAATAAGATTAAGCTGTTTTACTTTTAGTACTTAACAAATTTGGTATTAATTCCTTATGAGATTAATACTCTACTTTATCACTATATTACTTGTTGTAATACGTGCATTTGTGTGATAAATTTGACAACGTCAACAGGAATTATCTCTCAGTGTCATCTGCTTCTAAAGATCATTAGCTAGCAATATTTACACAAGACCTAAACCATTAAACCAATTTGGGAATTGCTTCGCGACTGTAAAAAATTATAATTCACCAACATATTAGGGTGAAATAATAAAATTATTCTTCTTAATCTAATATACTTTGTAAATAAAAATATTTTTATTATTTAAACAATAATTCAAATATATAAATATTATACAAGCTTTTCCCACTTAAATTAATATTTATCAAAGCAAACAAACTACTTTAGCAAGTTTGTTCAACATTATTTGTTATCATTCAGCATAATTTGTTTGATGAACATGCTTCCATTACTAGAAAAATCCAATCTTTTAAAGATGAATCTAGTATTCCTTCTAAACTCACAATCCAATAAAATGGATCAATCAAAATGCAAGACAAACTAGATGGTTGTATTCTTAGAAAGATCACAAAAGTATAAACTACTCAATATTTATCATTCAACGTAATTTGTTTAATGAATATTCTTCCATTGCCAGGAGAAACTAGTCTTTTGAAGGTAAATCTAGTATTCCTACTAAAACTCACAATC
>JBBYHO010000002.1:17628969-17640363 GCA_038382025.1 Adansonia gregorii
CCAAACCTAATCTAGTTTGACACTCATGCATGTGAGTAATTGAATTAAGCTTGTGGTAGACCTCTTTCTTCATAGCAGCTTGAGTGCCTCTTTAGCCCAACTCTATATTGAATATTAACCTATATATAACACATAAATTTGCTCATATTTTGCCAATGTGAGATTCCACATTAACTAACTTTTTTCTCGTCAAAGAGATATATTAAGATTAATTGTTTATTTTATTTTGATATCAATTGTGTAAAATTTATGTTTATAAACTCATACAATCAACTGATATCCCAATATGAAGAAAGATATGTTAGATACAAGCAATGAAAAAAATAGAACAATAATAAAGTGATTTTGTGATATCTTAAAATTCACCTTCAAAATAATTTTAAATTTTGAATTTGAATTGCTTAAAATTATCATTACATTTGTTCAAATCTAAATCCAAATTTTGTATTTGATATTTAAATAAAAATTTAAATTTAGATTTTCATAAAATTATATATTTTTTTTCACCTAAAGTGAATTTCATTCAGGAAAAAAGCAGGCCTCCTTTGACGTTGGGGCAATGCGAGGATGCTGTGCTTTGAGGCGAGGCTGATGCAAACGCGAGTCTGGGGAGCTAGGGTTTTAACCGTTAAGGTATAAAAGAAAGGATGGTGCTAGCCTATTCCCAACACCAACCCCCCCCCCCCCAAAGTAAAAAAATTGCCTCGGCACTCCTCTTCTCCCTCAGCTCTGTGCGAAACCCTAAAACCTACAACTCCAACTCCAAGCGATGCCTCCGAAAGCTGCTAAATCCAAGGAAGCACCAGCCGAGAGGGCCATCCTTGGCCGATTCTCTTCTCACCTCAAGATCGGAATCGTATCTTTCTTCTTTAACTTGTTCCTTTTCCATTTAATTTCTAAAGGTTAAAGGCTTCCCCTGCCGAACCGCTTTTCCATTTGCAGGTGGGATTGCCAAATGTGGGCAAGTCTACCCTTTTCAACACTCTCACAAAGCTTTCAATCCCTGCTGAGAACTTCCCCTTTTGTACAATCGAGCCTAATGAAGCCCGAGTTAATGTCCCTGACGAGCGCTTCGAATGGCTTTGTCAATTGTTCAAGCCCAAAAGTGAGGTATAACTGTTTTCTGCTCTGTTCCGCCTGTCTTTGCATAAAATTAGCATTAATTACACTTCAAGGCTACTACCGTTGCAAGCCATTTGTAGATGGCTTGGATAATAGAATAATGGTAATTTTGCCAGCCGAAATTCTTCTGCTTTGTGGTTTAAGGTATCGTGAATTGCAAAAGTTGTAGCCTGCAGGTATTTTTTTGGCTGGATGATGTAGATATCTTGTTATCTGATATAACAGCTGTTTATTGCAGAAAGTCTACCTTTTAGATTGTAACTCGTTATTGTTTTCTTAGCTTGTCTTCACGTAAAACTTTGAGCTGTTCCAATGCGACAGGTTTCAGCTTTCTTAGAAATTCATGATATAGCTGGACTGGTTAGAGGTGCTCATCAAGGGCAAGGATTGGGCAACAGCTTCTTGTCTCACATCCGTGCGGTTGATGGCATTTTTCATGTTTTACGTAAGATGCCTAGGCTTTGAAGCTGGAAATATCTCTATTTCTGTTTTTATGTTACTGTTGCAATGACAAATCATTTTGTTGCTTAACATGGTGCAAAATAAAATTTTAAGTCTGTTCATACCTTGCTGAATATTAATCTTGCTTTTATGCAAAGGCTTGTTAAAAGTTATCAAAAGGTTTATGTTGGTATTGTTTACTAATTAGTTTGAGATTATGTAAAAACATTTTTATTTGAAAATTGTTGCTTTTGTGCTTTTGATGTAAAATTTATATTGGAATCTTATTTTTAAACTCAATCCTACAGGTGCATTTGAAGATTCAGACATCATCCATGTTGATGACTCTGTGGATCCTGTAAGGGATTTAGAGACTATTAGTGCAGAGTTACGATTAAAGGTTTGTGAATTCTTGAATTCTAGTGTAGTTCGACATATGTAATATATTACCCAATAGGAGTAGTTTAAGTGATTAATATCAAGGGTAAACTACACCATTAGTCACTTAAAGTTTGTTAAAATTTATATTTTATTCACCATAGTTTAAAATTTTCTATATTACTTATTGTTGCTAATTTGTTTCAATTTGTGGTCATCATCAATTAATCATTAACAGAGTGCATCATAGGCAGCCAACTTATCAAAAATTTTCTCATTTGGACTGATGACGCATCAAATAAATGCATAATAGAAAATGAAAAAAAATGTTGGCAACATTCGGTGGGATACTCTCCAAGCAAAATATGGAGCTTTATAAATATAGATGAAAATCAAATGAAATGAAGTAAAATAGTGGGTGTCATTACTTTTTTGCGTTTTGAAAAATGCAAGAGAACAACTGAGAAATTGTAAAAAAAAAACAAAGATTAAAAGGGGAAAAGAGTTTACTGAGGAATAAGGCTAGACTCAGAGGGGTCAAAGGAATAAGACTTTTTTTTTTCCTATTTCCCATTGTTTTCTTATTTTGCTTGTCATCAGTCCACACTGGACAACTATAGATGAGTTGGCTACAATTAAGCATTCCTTAGGAATTAACAAAGGGTGATCATGAACTGATACAAATCATCAACTTAGTGACTAAAAAATAAAATTTAACGCTAATGTGTAGTTTACTCTAATATCAAAGAAGGGCTAATCATAGAGGTTTATGGACTAGCAAATGCTTACAGGCCATTGGGGGCTAAGGTTTAAGCTAGTACACAGTAGGCTCTGGATTAGAGTTCCAAGCAGAAAGAAGACCAAAAAATCATGATGCTGTTGAGGCTTTGCAATTTCAAGATTTGCTGGGATATTTTTGCTAACAAAATGACAGCAATTTGAGATGCTAAAAGTAGGATTATGATGACTTGATAAGAATGGGTCCGGCTATGGTTTTGACTTTGGTCGCCTTGGTTTGGTCTAAGCGTTGGTGGATTGTTTGCTAATGATGATAAGTGAATCTAAACAATGACTGAATATAATTAAAATGATTTGGTAAGGTGATAGGCAACACAATGCTTCTTTTGGCAGCAGAGGATGTTGAGAAGTGATTTTGGTAGAGTTGGGCATAAAAAATCTCATGGAGTAGAATATGATTATTATTGAATCGATTTCTATCAGAATTAAAAAGAGCTGATAGTAACTGATGAATAATGTAGATGCAATGCCTTGTAGTATCAATATTCTGAAAGGTGGGTGATTGGCGTTGGTAAGGAAGTTGCTTTACTGGGGGTGTCTTTGTTGTCTCCAAGTGCTGGAACACTTTACCGAACTAAGGTTATCAAGTTGCAATTAGTTGTTTCTTCCCTTCTTTTAGATTGCCATCATTGATGAAAATTTGAAGCATATGGGATTATGGTCATTAGTTTCATTGACAAAAGCTGTCAAAAAATGATGCTTTTATGTGCAAAGGTTCTTTGCTTTGATATGAATATTTTATAAAACTGAGACTTTTATTTATCAAGGTTCTAGACTTAGATATGAATGTTATTAGAATATGAAAGTTTGCAATTCAACTTTATGGTGAATGGGAAACTTTTCATTGATAATGATGATGAAAGTTATTCTTTGTATCTTTCATGAACTTTCTAGGTCAGTTGATAAAATGCTTCTAATTTCTTGATTGAAAGTTCTAGTTTGAAAAATCTGAACACTGGGATGTTTTTGATAAAATTTCAAAACAATGTTCTGGAGGATGTCTTTATATTGGCTTCAGTAACCTCATCATCGTTTTGTAGGATGTCTCATGCCATAGAACTATGTTTTGCTCTTAAATTCTAGGTTCATGGAAGTCAACTTTTAGTCTAGCTCTACATGGTGTATAATGAGGGAAGCCTACTAATGGATGTGCTATTGTTGAGTCATATCAAGGGAAGTTGTTCGACTTGGAGGTGTGTGATAATTTAACAAATGCCTTGCTGTACTGTGGTTGGTTTGTTCACTATATAAAGAAAGATTAAGCAAAAAATTTCACAAGCTTGAAGATGAAATGGGAACTAAAAGGATTAATACATGATGCATGAATGATGGTCGTGCTTTAGTGCATTTGTCTGTGCATGTGCATGCATGCCTGTGCATCGTTTGATTGGATTTTGTTGTATTCTTGAATTTAAGGACTATTATATCTCTTTACTCATAATTCTTTTTGTGAGTTTTAAGATTTGGATAAAGTGAGCTATAAATTTTTGAAATTCAAATTATGGCATCATCTAAAAGATTTCACTTGGGATACTGTTTCCAACTTGCTACAGATAATCCTGTCATTGCTTCATCATGAATTCCTTTACCTCTTTAATAGTTTTTGTTGATATTGTACTTTCAACATTGAAGAACCTAATAGGACCTTTATGTTCTGATTGCTTATTCTAAACTTTATTTTCTTTAGGATGTTGAATTTATAGAAAAGAAGATAGAGGATCTTGAAAAGAGCATGAAGAGGAGTAATGACAAGCAATTAAAAATAGAGCATGAATTGTGTCAAAAGGTAAAGTTTTAACATGCGATCTTTTCTTTCTGCTGCATGTCTCATCTTATCTCCCTCCTTCGTTCTGGGTCTTGTTCTTTTTTATTGGTGCCTCTCTGTTGATGCTGCTAATGTGTTGTAAGAAGAGATTTATTTCATGATTCTCCCTAGAGGCAGCCTTTATTCTGTGGACTGTGATAGTGATTGATTTTGTTATCTTGTTTACCAAATTTAGTCATATTTGTTAGGTGCAAAATCTAGGAGGCCCACTTCTGTTCTGCCTTTATAGTGGTGCTTTAATGTAAGAGTTCCTACTTTTGGGAACAACGTTTGAAGCCAAAACTTAAGACCACCAAAGATCATGATTCAAATCTTGTGGCCAGCCCCTCACCGTAAGGTTCATGGTCTTACGCCCACAACCTAAAAGCCATGGCCAAAATTAAACACCTAAGACTGGGGCTTTAAAAATCTTGGTCAGAGGTTCAAATACCAAAGACCACAACTATTGTGGTGGTCAAAAGTCCTTGTTAAAGACTAGTTGTTACCAAGAATAAAGAAAGTCTTCATTTATCTAATTTTTTTATAGTGATTTGCATTTTGATAAAAAAGTAGTAATAATAATCATATTTACAGCAGTAAAAGCGAACCAATTTTGTAGTTATTGAATGCTTTATTTATTTATTTGTTTTTTTGACGATGTCCTTGCATCTTGTAATAACCAGCATGACACAGCCCAGCAACCAAGAAGATTGAGCAAAACACAAATAATAAAACTTTCACATACTAAAAGTAAATAATGTCCGTAAGAACTCTAAAATAAATCTGTAGAACTGGCAAAAGAGGACCTTAGGTATATCAACTTTGAGAATGGTTAGTTAGATTCCAAAACCATGGACGTTGTGGTTGAAAAAATCACCCTACCATCTAAGAACTAAGAAAAATCCAACATGCCTAATAAACACATTATGAACAATCATAAAACAACAGATCAGAGACCAACGTACTAAATTGGAGATGCTTTAAATGCATTGTTCATAATTTTTTTTTTCAACGGCCTTCTGTCTTTAATAGTACTAATTCATTTTCTTCTGTCAAAGCGAGGAATCATAATTCTTGTAGCGAATATAATTTTTGTTGCCAAGCAAGAAAAAAGGGTTTTTTTAATGGAAACTTAAAAAATCATCATATAATAATCCAGGAATAAAAGAAAAAGGGGAGTTTAATGATGATTATAAAACATTTATATTATAAGTTATAAATAAAATAATGAAAAAATATAATATAAATATATATATATAAAGGAAAGCTTAATGGGTGCCTATAGTCACCCTTTAAAGTTCCCAAAATGAAAAAAATGTAATTATTAGATTACTTTTTCTTGAATTCTATAAAAATCTTTGATTTGATATAAGAAACTTTCCCAAAAGAGAAAGTTTTGCATGGTTAACCGGACCAAAATATAAAGCTCATAGAATTAAAATATTAAAATAAAGTAGTAAATTACTAAGAATTATTACATAAAATTAATACAATACTAGATAAAAGGAGATGCTTTGCCCCCTCTCTATATAGATGGGAATTCGGTAGTTTGGTTGGGATTATTTTGAATTAAATCCAATATGAGTTGTTTGTATTAAATATTTAAATGTTAAGTTGTTTGGGTTAAGTTATTCATGTTTTTATTTATTTAAATATTTAGGTTGATTTAAGTATTGGGACCTTGTGTTTTATAAAATTTGGTTCTTTTAATATTAGATTGTATTGAGTTTTATGTGAGTTTAAGGTGAACCCAAGAAGTTATATGTTTTTCTTATTATTTTTAACTTCCATTCATACCACACTTAGGATTTAACGGGCTAGGCTTACTTTTGAATAAGATTTTCTTCTTTCCTTATCCTTTAAAAAGAATAAATAAGTATGAAGGAATTGACAGTCTTAATTAGGGAGTTTATTTCGTGGGTACATTGAGTTAAATTGTGTTAATAGGCAAGATTTCACAAACATGAGTAAAATATGATGTATAAACTAGTTCTGTCTCTTTATTAAGTGACTTTTTTGCTACTTCCCTGTACAGATGCAACTTTTCTGCTGATACTTTTCTCTTTCATAGTGTATTATGTTCTTGTAAATTTAGCATTGCCTGTGATATATGGCAGTCTTTAAATAATACAATATCTTCTGCATATTTATTTCATAATGTTCATTAATAACAGAGGTTATAGGCTTTGAAGCATGTTGTTTGAAATGGTGAAAATGATGTGTTCAGTTTAAGAATGAAGGTAGCTTCAAATGTGTTTTTTTAGTTCTAATCATCGACCTGATATTATAGCTGTCAAGGATGCATTTAATCAGATTATCTGGGTCATTTTTTATGAGCTTATGCAATAGAGCTAAATTTGTTTATGGTGGGATTATAGTAATACCTAAAAGTGATGTTGCTTGTTATATTACAGGTTAAGGCATGGATTGAAGATGGAAAAGATGTTCGTCTAGGCGAATGGAAAGCAGCTGATATTGAGATATTGAATACTTTTCAGTTGCTTAGTGCCAAGCCAGTTGTTTATTTGGTCAGTGTTCCTTCTAGTTTACTTCCTATAACGATATTTTCCTTTTCCTACCATTGTATTGTGTAATACGTTCTTGTCATCTGTTACATAAGGTATGCTGCTGTCTTTTGTGTTTCATCATTATTATTATTTTGCATGCTGCATCTCAGATCTATAAGTAATAACCCTTTGACAAGATTTTCCCATAACTACCTAAATGATTTGATGAAGTCGATATAAAATGGTATAGCCATTTATTCTAGTCTTAAATTGGATTGTGGTTGTGTGGATACGCATCTATTTTCACCTATTAGTACCACTGTTGTAAAATTGTTTGACTTGGCTGATGACATATTAGTACCATCTATTTTATAAACAAGAAATGAAATAATCATGTTGTTCCAACTCTTTGTTTTTCCTGATGAACCTATCTTGGGCACATATCCGACACCTCAACATGGAGATTGGTATGTGGCGTTGACCCTTAAAATATAAGGAAAAACATAGAAAAAGATGCATCCATGTCAGATTCATACCATGTCGAATGCACAGCTCTCAAGTTTAACAACATTGGAATTAAACCACTACCATAGCCATACTATTATATCATTTTTAATATTCTTTTGAGATCATTAATTCCATGTTGGAAAAACATAGGCATATTCGACTAATCATATTTCTGGATGTGATGATTGGAATATTACTTATTGATCATAGACATGTTCCTGAATGCCAAGATGCAATTGAGACATCTGGGGATAGATAGTAAAGTCTCAGCAAGGGCTTTCTTATGTTGAGGAATTTGAAGTCTTGTTTTATTGTGACAATTAAAGCAAAATGTGAATAAATCAAGTTACGTTAGTCCATTTGACCTAATTTGCATCAAAGCAGGTCTTTCATATGGGGTAATAGAAAACATCTTGCATACTTACTTTAGATTTTCAAATGACGTAAAATGTTTTTGGTTTTGTAAAATACAAACGAAGTGATCTGAAGTTGGTTTGGCTTAACAGACTGTTGTTATTTCTAGCTGCCTGTTTTTTTTTCTTGTTTAATGTTTTTGAACAATAAAAGCCAACCGAAAATTGCCCATTAGTCAATTTATATAACGTTGCTGCTTTTTCTAATACGGGAGAGCTTCAGATGTGTTATGTCTGATAATGTAAATTTTTGAGAGAAAATAGTTTCTTTTATCTTTCATAGTCTTAGGAACGAGGCTAGAGATTTTATTGTAATATTATTGTATTCAATGTGCAGGTTAACATGACTGAGAAAGATTACCAAAGAAAAAAGAACAAGTTCTTACCAAAGATTCATGCTTGGTATGCTCTCTGTCTCTCTGTGTGTGTTTTGGAGATTGGGGCTCACATAAGCTTGTTCTGTATAATCCCTGGAAACATAGTGATCGCATTAATATCTGTTTTTATTTGAATTAACATGACTTCCACTTATCTTGAAAGGTTATCGTATTGGCTTTATATTCCAATCTTTAGGTTTCATATTGGCTGTTATTGACGTAGAACAGAAGGGGAAAAGAGAGATGCTAAAGATTAGACCGAAAAGGAGAGGGAATTGGAAAGAAACAGAGGAAATTGATGGAGAAGTAGAAGATAGGGAGAGACAACCAGAGAGAGAAATCTCAAAATTAATATTTCAAAACTCCAGAATTTATAATGTAAAACCTACTTAAAATAACCACCATAACATTTATAGGCACAAGCCATAAAACCCCAACATAAACTTAAATACTAAATATACCAAGAGTAACTCTAATGATGCAACAGCTGTTCGATTTATTAGGGTGTTAAAAAAATATATTTAACCATAAGGTTAAATTTTGTTCAAACAGCTCTAGGTTTTTTGTGTTGGAAAAATATCTTTTTGTTTGTTAGATTTATCATGCTTGGAAAAACTTTCCAAGGATTGTTTTTTTCTTAATTGGATAGGAATTGTTTATTTTTTCTAGGGTGCAAGAACATGGTGGTGAACCCATCATTCCTTTCAGCGGTGTGCTTGAGAGAAACCTTTCTGATATGGGACCTGAAGAAGCAGCAAAGTATTGTGAGGAAAACAAGGTGCAAAGGTTAGTTGAAACTAGATATCTCTCTTATTATGATGGTTTAAAATGTTTTTAGTTTGAGATGTCTAAGTCTCATGGTCAGATATTCTTTGGTGCCCTGATGTTTGTCCTGACATTTTTTCCTTTTTGCTTTACGAGAATGTATGATGCTGAGCATCTTTTTTGTTACAGTGCTCTTCCAAAGATCATTAAGACTGGTTTCTCCGCAATTAATCTCATATATTTCTTCACGGCAGGCCCTGATGAGGTATCGAATTCTTTGGTTCTTGTTTATTTATTTTATGGGAATGCTTGGTTCTATTTAAATATTAACAGGTTCTCTGAAGGATCTAAAGTATTTGATGCTTTCAAATATGATCTAAGATCTTGATATTGAATTTGTAGATGTTTTTCTTACCTTATGCCTTGTTGTCCTCTGGATTTGTTATTTTGGCAACAAACTTTTTTTATAAGCATGGTATCTCAACATCAAAGATCATGTCTTTAGAATTCATAGCAGCTCACAGTGTCAATTGGGTACATCTCGCATTGACTGATATTGCAGTATTGTAATCTAAGTGACTGTCCGTATTTTGAATTTCCTTAAAGGTCTATGCAGTTGCAAGTTTTAAAGCCCTCTTCTAAAGTGGTTCACTTCTTGGAGATTTTCTTGCAGTTTAGCTTATTTGTCTTTGGTTTAATCAAATAATGGGTGTAGAATACAATGATTTGCATTTTGTCTTTTGCAGGTGAAATGCTGGCAAATTAGACGGCAATCAAAGGCTCCTCAAGCTGCAGGAGCCATTCATTCTGATTTTGAGAGAGGATTTATTTGTGCTGAGGTAGTTCTTAGATCATGACTTTCTGTCAACATTATATTGAACCTTGAAAGAAAAATTTTAAACTTTGCTCTGGGACTAATCTTCTACGATGAACTATGACAATCATTTATGCTTTTCAAGTATCTGAGGTGGAGCTGTTTTCTTTTTTCCCCTTTTCCCATACCCAATTTCTTTTATGTGCTAAGAATTTATTGATTGAAGTCGTTATTCTACTGTTTAATTTTTAATATTGAAGCTTCTGTATTGTAGGTTGTTGTCGCTTTAATTGAAAGGGCAATATTTCTTGTTACCTATGTATTTGAATTTTTTTTTTTTGTAGTAGCTTCTACAATAACACATACATGTCAAATTTCTGTTAGTGACTTTGATTTCTCGATGGTGTCCAGGTCATGAAATTCGAAGATCTGAAAGAGCTTGGCAGTGAGGCGGCTGTTAAGGTTTATTATAACTCTGACTATGATTTTCTCTTGGGTTTTCATTTTATACTCCTGAAATGTCAGTTGAAGGGTTCAGAATTAAAGTAATAACTAATTATTCCCCGCCCGGGGGGGGGGGGAGAATAAAGAACTTGCCAAAACATGGGATCAAAGATAACTGCAAATTTTAGGATTTAAGCTCACGTGCAAGATTGAGCTATGAGGTCTTGCAGTGTGCTCTTATTAAGCCAATGCATCTTGAGCTAGGGAAGGATGGTCGGTTGTTCATATTAATACAAGTGTGTTTGTGTGTTGTGATTTATATATTTATTTAACATGCAAATGTTCCTTGGTTCTATATCTTGTTAGAGGCATGACATATTGATCCCTTATGATCAGGCTGCTGGGAAATATAAGCAGGAGGGGAAAACTTATGTGGTCCAAGATGGGGACATAATATTTTTCAAGTTTAATGTTTCTGGAGGTGGGAAGAAATGAAGTGAGACTCACTTGACTTTAAGGTATACCGTATACCATCACTTGCAACCCTAAGAGAAAGAGAGTGTGTGCATCAGTTATTGTTATTGTCATGTTGATCTATCAGCTTTATTTTTGTCATATTATATAATATTGGAGCATGGATTGTTCTGCAGTAATATATTATATCCTTTTGCATCCATTGCTTACTGTATAATCTAAAAGTTTGAAAAAGCTAGTTTGTCTTATTGTAGCCTTTGAATTGACTTTTATCTATTGCAATCAATCCCAGAATCATTTTGACCCCACAACTGAAATTGCATTTCTTGCATGAGGTGGCACAAGCCTTCTTTTGTTCCTTTCTTTAGGTTTTTTCAGAAACATGATGGGAGCATTTTACCTTTAATTATTAATTTAATTTCATTTAATTAATAATCTTGAACAATTTTGTTGGGTTTGTTAAAATGTTATGTGAAATTCACGTTTGTAGGTGGTGGTGGATTTCCATATTATTTCGATATGTGATTAGATAATTGTAAGATTGTAATAA
>JBBYHO010000002.1:17660643-17673225 GCA_038382025.1 Adansonia gregorii
GACAAAAAACGAAAAAGCACTTAAAAAAGAACCACTGGAATTTAATTGAGTTAACATGGTAGCTACCTTAGTAAGGGACCTAGCAAATTGACTTGGCTGTGGCTCAGCATCTTCTGGTCTATTCCAGCTTTCAACAATCTGGGGTAGTCCACGCAGATGTACCAACAACCTCTCTCTCATTATCTGAACAAGCTTTGTATGAATTTCATCACGGTGAACCTTATAATCCTGAATTTACAAAAATAAAACAATGTCAAAGACTTATCAAAGAATGTGTCCCACGCAAGGAGTAGGTAATAGGCAAATTGAGCCATTAGCCTACAAGTGAACATATAATTCATGTGCGTTAATGAATCCCTGTCGGTAGAAGGAAGACCTTTAGGATACTTTACCTAATAAGTTAATAGAGAAGACAATAACAAATACTTTTTCTTCAAAGGAACAACTAAAAAACTTTTAAATTGAACGTATCAAGTCAAATCACTGGGAAGGAAGGGAAGAGCTACCCTCCTTACGTAGTCTAAACCTGATGCAGAACAATGCAGGGAAAAGCGCAGAGAATAAAGAAAAGGTAAATCTCTATGGAAACAGAGAAAATATATAGAGAAAAGATAGAATAACAGGGAAGAAAATTAACAGAAACACAAGTAGAGAAGTGAAAACCCGAATCCAACTCCATGATCAACTATCAAAAGTAACTGCATATTGGAACAGCACAGGCACTTGGAGGCTACACCTTGAACCCTAATATAATTAAACATATAAAAGATAATAACTAGATGTCCTAATATTTTGAATTTGCCACATCAGCGCACTAAATTCTAGCAAATAAATAGTCTTAAATTTAACATCTGTTACGTTTTTCGTAGATTTCAAGTTTTCAACACCAATTAAATTCTATACTTTGATAATCTTGAAACACATAGGCTGCATATGGCCAAAGATCTCAAATTTTCATGAGAGCCGCCAGACAAAGGAATTTTATGAATAGAAATCTCAAGCATCCCATTTCGATGAAATCACAGATCCTTCTCTTCTTTTTCTAATTTAAAATTCTTTTGACCAATCCTATCTCTTCTTTTACATATCAAAATGTCTTTTTCCTTTTCCCCTTCACTCTTTCTCCAGTGCGCCTCTTCCTTCTTTTCTTACTCATTTTGAGCTTCTTTTCTTTCTATTTTATCCATCAATATGGGTCCATGATTTGGTGGTCAAATTTGCATACCCAAATGACCTGGGATGTAAAAGACCTGCAATGTGGAATATAAAAATTGGATAACTGATCCGGGGGGCTAGTGGCGATCCTGGTAACCATACTCATGCCTCAACCAATGTAGGATAAACTACTCAACAGTAGTCATTTGACACTCAATAAAATGAGTAAAACAAAGAAACATAATGAAACAAATACAGACTACCAGGACTGAGGATAATGGGCAGATTGAAATAACCTAAAGGGCACTCTCTTAGCTCCACTTTTCTTCTCAGATGCTCCTGTCTTATTCTATAAGCTAACCAACACAGTTTAAAAACTGAGTCTGTGTCAAAGATAATCTCTGTCATTATAAACTCTTAAATAGAAAAGATGGGAAACAATCATATCAGTCAATCATAAGAAAATATCATATCCAATCTATGTTGCTTAGACTCAGAAGTGTCAGACAAATGTCAGTAACCAACCCATGTACATAAAACCTTTTCCAAGATTTTAGAGATATTTAGGGGGTGAGAAAGCCATATCCATGTCCTTTGGAATGTGGTAGACAAGGGTACTCCTAGAAAAACAAAAGTTGGCGTGAGAAATTTAATTCCATACCATAAAACAGCAAAATAATTATCCTAAGCTTAAATTTCACTGCATACATTGTTCAATTTGAAAATAATGTAATGCTCCACCTTGAAAATGTAACAGGCCTAGTTTCAAAAATTAAAGTTCAAAGAACCCACAAGCAAACCATGCTAAAAACAATAAACAACAAAATGCCCCACCAAAAAAACAAAAAGACAAAGAAACGGAAACAAAGGATAAAAAAATAATAAATGAGGAGGTTTAGATGTGGTAAAAAGAACAAAGTGATGAAGCATTATACCTGTGCTACTCGATCAAACTCCAACAGCAATAGTGACTTGCGAGGCTCGGGAACTTTCAGAAACAGAATTTGCCTAATTTCTTAGACCAGAAATAATATAGATGTCAACAATGCCGCAACATATGTCATTATATTTCAATAAAAAAATGCTGAATGTAAAAGAATAAAGATGCTAAAAAGAAGGAACTAAGAAACTAACAAAAAAAGAACATGCTAGCGATAAGCAAGAAATAAAAACGGTACATGTTTGAAAACGATGGGATGTCATAACTTTAATTGTTTCAGGCAAACGACATAAATAGTTTGAACTCAAAAACATTCCTCGTTTTCAGCAAGGCCCATAAATCGACATCTGACAGTTGATCAGTTATCTATGTTTCATTTCTTTCTTCAAATGAGTTAAGTATAATCCAGATAAGAGACCATACAGGATTGTGTAAACTGAATAAAAATTGGTTATGTGGTGATCAAAAGTAAGGCAATAGAACATGTGTTTGTGAGAGAACTTCATAGCTATATCACCAAATCTTCATTTTCTCTAAAGTATCTACGTCCAACACATTCGGATATTAAGATGAAGATCCTCCAAATGTATAGAAAAACTATAAAAAAAAAAAAAAATTGAACACATCTATGTTGGACCTATACCCATGGTCTCATACCGACCAAAGTAGTTAGTACCGTAAAAGTGGGCATACAAATTTTATTCTGGTAACTGCATTTTCTGAATATTATATTTATAGAATCTATTTTCAAGTTCCCTAGTAAAATATATATTATATACAACACCACCATTACACACACACACATATACATATGTTTATGTGCAAATATAAATTTCAATATTACAAATATTTAATATCAAAAATTTTTAAATATAAAATAAATAAAATTTCAATATGTGAACTGCATATGTAGCTAAAGGCTGCCAACAAGGATGATGCAGCGGATGCATTTAGAAAAAAATGATTATATCATAACCTACCAGGAATAATGGCATATGTGAAACTAATGACTTGACTTGCCAATGCCAAGTGTTTAGAAGTAATGGACTTCAAACCAGAAACCTGCAATACCATACAAATCCAATAAAAAATTTATGACGAATTGAATTTGTATGGAGTATATCATAGATTTTTCAACATGTTGTTCAAAATGTTTCTAGGCCACAACTTGGGCTTATGAAAAGATGCATAAGGAAAAGTGAAATCTGAATACACTAGTTTCATATCCAAAACCCTTCAGGTTTTAATCAAATTATTCTAAACTAAAACTCTACAAAGCCACTTGATACCTGCATGGCTCCAGCGCCCAAAACAAGTTGGCAAGTTCTCGTATTGAAAAATTTTAAAATCTCCACAACACGATGAACCACTTCCAAGGATAGTGCTGGCAAAAGATTATTCATGTCAATGTACTCCGACAGCATCTTCAGCAATATTAAGCCACTGAAAAGAACGAGAAAGTAGAAAAACAAACGACATCAAGGCTAGTTTATTATGTAAAATTTGTTTTGTTGTTAAAAAACACAGGTATGAATGGCAGAACGTGAGCGTAAATGCACAAAAAACAGTCTTAACATAATCACATAGCTAAACTCAGAGCAAAATGTTTGATCCTGAGAGAGAATCAAAACCCCAACTGACTGCTCAACTTCATAAGGAACACGTAGTGGGAAAGGGAGAGGATCAAAGTTAAGAAGAACAGAACAACTTATAATTAGAAGAAGAAGATAACTGACCAGTTTACCATGTGATAACCAACACCACCATACTGAAGCATTTGAGTAGTACTTTTTCCGCGTTCCTTTATATTACCACTGTTACTCGGAGATGAAGTTACCGCATCAGATTTCTTTCTCTCAATCACCTCAGCCTTCCCTTGGGCAGCATTTACTGCAGTTGTGCCACTAGAATCAGTCAGCTCATTCTGCTCTAGGGCACCCTGTAATCCACTTTCAGCTACTTGTGAACCCTCATTGCTTGCAACCATATTGCTGTAGCTTTCTGTCATATTACTTTCAGCATTATCCTTGCTTCCGGAAATTATTGCTTCAGAATGAGATAGTGAAGAGACAATTGCCTGAAATTCCTCAGGAACATCCACTTCTACCCACGTCTCTTGGTCAAGCACTGCTTTTATTTTCGTCATCTACAGTAGATGATTACAAAAATTATTCCAGTATCAACAAAAAGCAATAGAAAAAACCAACTGGTAGTGGGATGAACTAACTCGAGATTCATGCTGGAAATCAACAAAGGATTTGGCCTGTGACTGCAGTGTTCCCCTGATGCTATATCCCAACCTTCCACCAATCTATTAAAAGTTTGCATACAATATCATCACAACCACAGATAGGTAAATTGAATCCTTTCTTTCAATTAAGAAGAAACAAATACCTTCTCTGTAGCAGTTATAAACTCCTGAGTGACATTATATATGCTCAAAAACTCTTGCAATCTCAGCTTAGGATGAAGAAGAGCACGAACCCCAAGCAGCTTTGCCCACCTTCCATGAGCAGCATCACAAGCTGCAAAGACTGCTTCAGCATTTTCTCTTAAAACATCCGCTCTACAAGGATCAAATTGTCCTAGATTATTATAAGCAAGGTACAAATAAAAAACATAAATCCTGAGTTCTATTTTTTTTTTAATTTCGCCAACTTTAGTTAAATTAAAACAAGCTAACATGCTCGCACTAGATCATTCTACAATATTTAGACTATTATTTTTTTTTATTTCTTTCACCAATTGATTTTAAATTAAAACATGTTCACGCTACGTCATTCTGTAGCATGTACAATATATCTTAAGTAAAATAAGTAAAAGCAAGCAGAGCTTTTTGTCAAATTAAATTAAAATTTTAGGGAAAAAGGTCAAGAAGGTTCTAAAGTAGCACACTAGGAAATAAGAGACTTTAAGAGTTCAAAATGTAATTGAGTAAATCTATTCACAAAGGAGGCACCAACATAATGAGTTCTATAGTTGCTAATTACAACTAAAGGCTATATGCTAGGAAGCATGCTCGTATCATCAGGATGACTATAGTGGTTGTATAAGACCCTGGTCTCAAGTCAGCCAATAATCATGAGAAAGCTGAGGAGCTGTAAACAAGTTACGCAGTGGTAACGATGATACTAAGTCATCAAAGAAACATGAGACCGAGAAATTAGATAACAACCAGTGCTCAAACCCAGATCATAGGATAAAC
Source organism: Adansonia gregorii (assembly GCA_038382025.1). Taxonomy (NCBI): domain Eukaryota; kingdom Viridiplantae; phylum Streptophyta; class Magnoliopsida; order Malvales; family Malvaceae; genus Adansonia; species Adansonia gregorii. The sequence goes on from JBBYHO010000002.1 coordinate 17,665,944, forward strand.
GGTCAGGAGTGATAAGTCCAGGGTCAAGCAGGTTAACTTCAAAGGAAATTCCGTTTGCTTTTTTCCCTTTCATTTTTTAGATTTCAGTTCAATAGTTGATATACCTTGAGCAATTCAGCAAAATGTTCTAAAAAGAAATGAGAAGCAAAAGATGAAATAGCAAAGTAAAACAAGAAGTTCCAAAAAAAAAAACGTTATTGTGAAATTTATTTAGCAAAAAAGGAGTTTAAAATTTTATATGTAATGAGCAATCAAAATCACATCTTAGCTGCATTGAGCCACTAAAAAGCTAGTAGTTTTAATCAATGGTCAGTTCAATCAAAGCCAAAAAGCCCTGGGTTTTGCCTAAATAGAAATAGATAGCAGGCCACCTAGAGATTTGCCTCCGCAGAATCCACTTTTAACAAGACCAGATTGCTGAAATAACTGGGTTTTTATCCTTTTTTAAGATTTTTAGCGGTTTTATTTGGTTTTCAACCATTCTGATTCAAAGATCACATCTGTACTCGACAAGTTATCAATTCCCAATCTATATAGTTGAACAGGCCGGTATAACCACTAAGTTCATCTATAGTCACTAGAAAGATGCTGGATTAGTACAACAATATATTGTGGTCATATATATATGGTTGAGAGAATAATGAAACACTGCAAACCACCTATTAACAATATTGTCAAGGAAACAGAATGCATATAATTTGATTTCAAATCAATTTTAACAAAAAGCAACAACCTCAGCCTTTATGAGTCAGTAATGGCATACAGATTAGCCATATTAAAAGCTTACTTGAGATACCTAGAAATTGATAAATGACAAATTTTGCTTGCTTTACTCTAAATAGGTAGCATGAATATATATCAAATTCAGTAAATTTGCATTGCATTTCTGCAATCACTAAAAACGGTTCAGATCTTAGTTCCACTATTACTACGATTAATGAACTGGACAAGGACACATTCATGGGACCAGTTTTTTCTTTTTTGGTTGGAGAAGGGACTAGTTTCTGCTTACTACTTTGCCCAATACCCCATATTAGAATTAAAATATTTTTCTGGAAAAATATAATTATATATGTTAAGGTTAATAATAATTTCTGTTAGTCCAATGGTAGCAACAATGCTTAACAACTAAGATGGTCAGGGGTCAAATATCACCAATGACCCGAAAGGAAAAAATAAAGCATAAAAACCATTACAAGATCAAATTTAATGAACCAAAAATGGTCTAATCCAGTTGAAGCACAAGACTAGTCCGCACCAGGTTAGGCTGGTTTTGATCCCGTGGAGATGAGGGATATGCACTAAACTGGATAAGAGGCTAGTTTCCAACTCAAAAATGGTTGAACCGGCCAATCCAATCCATTTAAGAAAATTTTTCATGCTCTCTTTGAACAATAGGTCCACAATATTTGCCATTTACCAAAACAATTGTCAAAGGGCGGGGCCAAAATTGGAAATTATCAATTAAAACCCACAGGAGCATATTCTCAGCTACTCACGAGTAATGTTAAAGCAATTCAAATTAGCAAAATGATAGAAGGATAAACCTGAAATTCTTTGACAAATTAGAGGGGCTTATTGCATCATTTCCTTTCCCTGGGGATGAAGAAACCTTGGACGTACTCCTCAAAGGCGCATATGAAAGAAATGGAGCACCTTGACCATTACTCTCTTGAGAAGATTCTGCTGCCATGGCTCCAAGAGCAATTGCAGCAGCAACTGAATCAGCAGCATAATGACCATCAAGGTTGCACATTATCCATTCAATGGCCCTTTTCACTTTAGCTGCCCGGACTAAATGAGCCTGCAGTCACTAAAAGAAATGAAATCATATTACATCTTACTTAAGTATAAGCAAAACTAGAAATATTACGTCTTACTTAAGTATAAGCAAAATTTTCACAAAGAGACAACCATACCATGCTTAACATCACACTAAACATTAATCAAATATAGAAAGACACTGTGAAAGGCAAATTTATTTTTATGTTAAATAAAAATGTGTTCCCAACTTTTGTTAGGGAAAATATATATCCAAAGGAGACACACACTGCAAGCCAGTAATGAATTCGGTGGTTTTGTTAACAGAATTCTTATTTATGGACCAAATCACAGCCTTCATGCTGATACCAGAGAAAAAAGTAACACCTCAACAAGACTGATGATTTTGCCAGAAAGCAAAATCCCTCAATTTACTATATCTTATCACATTCTCATATCTTTTTTTTTTAATTTAATTAATGGACAGTTATATGATGTAAATTTCAATTGTTGGTCCTGTGAACTTTTAATAACTTCGGACTGCTAAGATTACAAGGATAACCAGGTTCTAGGATTAATTGATGTAACCCTAAATAGTCTTCTAGACTCAATATAAATAGCCACCCTATTTTAATATCATCTCTTCTTACAGACCTTAATAATATTGTTACAGCTTAAAAGACACATCCATATTTTACCGATGTTCAGTTCTGTCTTACACTTTCAGCCTAGGTTCTAGATTACAAACTCTGGTCCAACCATCTTTAGAAAACAGCTTTCAGCTTAGCCCAAAATTTGAGCCAAATTTCCAAACATGATGTCTCTCATTCTTGGACAGGCTTATTTTGCTCTACTTCCAAAGGAAACCAATTTTAACAAACTGAAGGAACAATGAATAAGGACACATAAAGGACACAGTACCTCATCTAATAATTGAAAATTAAGATATCACAATCCTGTGCAGCGTAACTGCATCAATTGCAAGACAGCAATTAACACACACTTAGCAACAGGAGCTGAAGCCTATCCAAGGATAAGTCCACACTCAGTCCTATAATCCTGTAAAATGGACAGCCTTAACGAGGGGACATATTACTATCTGCTATGATAAATATGACCTGAATTTGGCACCCTACCAACTTACACTCAACATTCAGAAATCATTCTGTTTACCTAGTCAATCTTAAACTGTTCCTTAGAATTAGCTGATTCAATGATAACCAAACCCATGGCTCATCTCAACTACCAATCAAAACACAGCAGGCGTTCACCAGAGAACAGAAAATTGGCCATGAACTATTACGACTTCAAATCTTATTTCAGATGATTCACTAAAATTACACCATATTGGCTTGCTCAGAATGCCATTATAACAGCAAAACTCAGTTCTTCAAGTTTACCCCGCTCATTTTCCTCCAGAATATTTGACTTAGTTTCCAAAAAAATATATCTTTCTCATATTTAAGCCACATAAAAAATCTCATAAGATATGTAAGATGTCCCTAATCATGTCTTCTATACTATGTACAATTAAATAAATGCTTACTCTGGTAGTAGGCAAGTATACATTACCTGTACAATCTTGAAAATGGCAGCCAAAAGTACAACAAAGCTTTCAGATGACAAGCTCCTCAATTTGCTTGCAAGTGATGAACCTCCACCTTAGCCATAAGACAGTTAACATTAATGACTGGAAGAAACAAACCACACACCGTGGAAAAGAAACAAGAAGTTTTAAGAGCTCCAGATAGTTAAACATGCTGTGTCTGAAGATGTATATGGAAGATTTATTATCCAAGTGTTTCTTACCATCAACATCCACAGTGCGGTCTGCAGTCAGATCAGACTCCAGAGGTCGGGCAACAAGAACAGGAAGCAGCTCTGCAACAGCAGTCTTAATAGCAGTTTTCATATCAGCAGTAAGCGTATCACGATATGTCCTTAGGACAAAGGGGAGCTTGGCCTGAAAAATAACCACCATATTACGAGATCATTACTTTTCTAAAGTGGATCCAATCTTAGATTTCACCACTGAAAGTACAAAGATAAATTGCAAGGCAAAGATAAGACAGATAAAAGGAAAATAGGATTAATAGCTTGGATTATGCAATTGCAGGTCTGCACCAAGTCTTCTTGGAGGAAATTGAAGAATAACTCTGGTAAATTACTCAGTTCTACACCAAAGTTTTTGTACTTCTCCGTTTTAGTCACCCACCTTTCAGACTTATGCTTTTGCTTGCCAAGATTATAAAGGTTATGCATTTTAGTCACCTTCTGTTAAACGCTAAGGAAACTCATACCCGGCATTCCTCATCACCTATTTTCTGTGACCAAAATGTAACTTTTGAAAGCCAATGAACAAAACAGAACAGCTAGAAAACTTTGGTGACCAATTTTTTGAATTTTACTGCACGTTACTACGTGTCACATGCCACATTAGCAATAAGAGGTAATGTGGAAAGCAAGGTATGGGTTCTATTCGTGTCTAATACCATGTAGACAAGAAATGCCCAACTTTTATAACATTACTGACCAAAAGTAACTTTCGAAAGTTGGGTTACCAAAACAGAAACGTATAAAAACTTCGGTCATCAACTGGTTCATCTACCCAAAACAATCATTGTAAAATAGTTTTTTATAGACCCAAACAGACACAATTAGTGAGTCAGCAGTATGGGAAAGAAAATAGATCTTCTGTTTCTAGCAAACAATCCTTTATCAGCCTGAAACAAAAGAAAGAGTTGGCACTGTTCCTATATATATATATATATATATATATACACCCCCCTCCACGACCTTTACTAACCGGCATTGAAACGTTAAGGGGTCTCACATGCGTGACCCCCAAGGTCATTTAGGCCCATGACTTATGAGCCTAGAGAATATAGGCCTCATTTTTTTTTTTTAATGAGCTTCTAAGGCTATTATTGTGCCTATCATTGAGCTTATGGCGCTGTTCCTATATATACTCCTTTAGTAATCGACATTGAACCATAAAGTAGTCAGCACATGCACAACCTACCAAAGTCAGGGCCATTGGGCTCGTCTTTTTATGTGAGATTAAGGCTATTATTAGTGGCTACCGTTGAGCTTGTTACGAATTAATGTTCATCACAAAGGTTGATTAAGTAAGCCAAGCCCGTTAGATTCTTCTGAAGCTCATAACTAATCATTCAGAAACACTAAAGGTTGTTCTGAAATAAGTTGAACAGCTTTTGAAGATAACAAATGAGTATAGCAAGATCCATCAGTCCCATGTTGGGATAGAAACAGCTGCTTCCATAATATTTTTCCTTCAGAATAGCCATCAAATAAAACTCGTGTATGGCAAATTTTATTTTATATGCTACATGCATCATCCACCAGATTTTAAGACAGCTGAAATCAAAATATTCTTCCACTAGCAAACAACACTGTAATACAATGGGAAAAGAAAACAAGAACATTTTTAATATGCTTAGGTCCCCCTACTAACCACGTCAGTCAATTATTTTCCCCCAGTCACCCATGAGGCATATTTTACCTTGAAAATATTTCATTTTTAAATCCATCTGATCCTTATCCTTCAGAATTCTTCACTAGCTTTACTATTCTTCCAAGATTTGGTGCAATATAATCGCAACCACCAAAGAGATTTCAAAAGTAAAATTTAGACCATTTAAAAAACTTCAGAAACTTAAATGCATGGCATTTGGAGAATAATTGTATAAATTAAAAGATTTAGTAAAAGCAAAAAGGTAAATAGAAAACGCAATAAGAAAAATGAGCTATCAGTTTTTTTGTTGCCATGTAACTGTGTAAAAGTAGAGAAAACATTAGAGAACAGGGACTAATACAGTAGTTATGTTATCAATCTGGGAAGATGCAATTGGCCAAACCTTCAACCAGATTTGCTACAATAATAAATTTTGAATTGTCTAGATATCTAAATTTTCACACGTAAACCTTATTAGTGGTGGCTGATTGCTCGTGGCACAGTATGTTCCTACATTGTCCTAAAGTGTGCTTTGCTAGCATTGTTCGTGGCCATGCATATATAAGCATTTTGGTTCTTAAAAATAACATTAAGCTTAATAAAAGAGGATATAAACAGCGGTCAAACAGTTAACCAATCTCACTTACTGTAAAAATTTCAAAACAATGACTCAAGTTAGTGCATGCCCAAAGTAGAATATCACATTAAGCAGGACTCTCAAAAAATTCCTCCACTAAATAACAGACAGCATTTCAGGGTAGATCAACTTCCACTAATTTGAAGCTTTTGTCTAATGTCAATTCATTCAAGAAAGATCAAAATACCTATGCATCTCTAGTATAAAACTCAAGCTTCAAACCCATAAATGCAAAGAAATAAGGAAAATTACTCACCGTTCGAAGCAAACCAATGACAAGAGGCAGAAGACGATCTCGAAAATTAGTGGTCTCTTCCTCATCAACCTTATCCTTGTAACATATCCATTCTAGTTATCAGTTCCAATACATAACAAACTTACTCATAAAAGTCACTGTAAAATAAAGAAAGAAATAAACAGGAATAAAGCATGAACAAGCCATCAAACATTGAATGTGCACTTACCATCAATCTACTGTTTGGTTCAATCAAAAGCCATTAAACCACAATTTTAATCCAGTCAATGAGCAAAACATTACAGAATATGGAATATTCAATTAGTTTCCAGGAGACTCCCTATCATCTGCCTTTCAGTTTTAAACTTTTAGGAAACAAAAACAGATAGCAAGAAGCAAGAAATAAAAGCAGCAACCAAACTCAGGTTCAATGAAAAAGCTGCAAAAACATTTTATTTTCTTCACTTTCAATCCATTGGTTTCTGGAACATCCACACTTCTTTAACATAAAATCAAATATGAAATCCATCTAGTTCATTAGTTCAGTTGTGTCAAGTTTAAAGCAAATATGAAGACCATCACATGAAGAACATCATATTTCCGAAGCTAACATGGCCAGTCTGATACCCTAGTAAGTTAGCATGAGTATTGCATCAAAGTCAGATTCAAAAGCCATTTTCTATTGTTTCAGATGTAATCTTGAATTGAAAGGCTAGGAAAATTAAGCAAATAATAATAATACGGATGCATTGCTTCAATGTTGAGAAGAAGTTCCTGAATTAAGGACTAACAGCAGCATCCTGCTTAATGAAACCACAATTCTCAGTGCAAAACATAATAAAAATCTCTGCCATACTATTGGTATTGCAACAAGTATCACTTATAATATTTCAACACCTTCACCTCCCTAGGCACTGCATTGCTCACAGTTAATGAAGAAAAATGGACGGGATTTATCACACACAATTGACTAAAGATATAACCAGCAAAACGGAAGTATTTAATTTTCAAAAGAAGAAAAAAAATGTAATTGAGCTTACTCCAATATCCTCGCCATTCAATGAAATGGATGCCCTGGCTTTTGCTTTCAACAATATAATTGCATCTTTATCTCCAGCATCATGTATTGAAGCACGAATAAAGTCTGCTGAAAGAATGCTGCCAAAAGGAGTAA
>JBBYHO010000002.1:17677951-17730750 GCA_038382025.1 Adansonia gregorii
TCGGCCTCCAACAATGGGAAATGAGCTTTTTTCCTCGTATTTCAAGAGAGATAAGGAAGACAGACGGGAGACAATTAAAAACCATTCCATTCATTGAAGCAATTAACTTTGTTTTGTTTTCTTTTTCTTGGGTCTTCACGACTCAAGAGTTCACTCGCTCGCTCGCTCGCTGGTGGATCTTTAACAAGGTTCCTTCTTTTTCTTTCTTTTTTTTTCCTGGTAATGGATTGCTTGACAAGTTTTTCAACGAATAAACTCTGGAATTAGCAACCACATTGCTTGAATGTATTTTCTTCTAAAAAATGTGGTAAAAAGATCCATGAATTTTTCGTGAATTCATATTTAAAGTAGTTGATTCATGTAATAGATCTGAAATTTAAATTTTAACGTATATAATTTTAATTTCTTAATTTCAAAATACCAAAATTCAAAATAAAATAATAATGGCAGATTATCTATGATTGTAAGCTGCAAGTATTAAGCTATTATTGACGGTTTTTTTTTTTTTTGGTTGTGGTTTTATTGTTTGTTGGGTTGTTTATAAAATGTAAATTAAATTTGGCAGCTGCCTCTCTTTTGTTTGGTTATAATAATTCAGACAAATCAGAAGCTGCCAAGATGGTCACGAAGCCCTTTACAGTTGATTTGAATAAGCCTCTTGTTTTCCAGGTCTGAACCTTGCCCCTCTCATACTGCTTCCTTATTCCTTGTTTTTCTTTTGATATATATATATATATATATACACCTTCTTTTTAGTGCATTAATTGTAGAGGTGGTCATGGCTTGAGCCATGGTTTAGAAATTTTTTATCTTTTGTGTGAGCTTGATCAGTCTGAAAATTTATTTACTCTTTAAAATAATATCAAAAATTATTTTATTATTAATATTTATAAATAATTTATTTATTATTTAAATAATAATTTAAACTAAACCAATTTAAATTATAAAAATTTTTATTCAAATTTGATCTAAATCGGCCATTATATCTTGATGCAATATGGACCGTCCAATCGGATTAGCTGGGCTGCTGGTAGGTCTAATTAAATGGTATACTGTTTAATGCCTTAATTGGTATAGTTCAGTGTGTATTTTCTGTTGCTATTCTAGACTTATTTGTAAGCACGTCTAGCATCACCCACGAGACATGTATTGAGCTTAGAGCACCTGTAATATTCGGACTCTTCATCTTTTCTTTTAAATATTCATATTTGATATTTATGTTCATGCATAATCGGATATAAATATGAAATATGATATTTCAAATGTATAAAAAATTTTAGAATTGAATATATACTCGTATCAAGATAAATTTCATATGAATCAATACGAAGAGAAAATATGAACTCCTCTTCAGCAGTATTTGGAGTTCTGGATTTAGTTGTTGGTTCTAGAAGACTTCTGAAGAATGTTAGGTCTATGTATTTATGTATTTCTGATCAGCATTTATCTCTTACATGGCAAGAAAAATGTTCTATAATCTTATTTCTAGCCAATACTCAGTTGACTCTAATTTTTACCCCAAGATTTTATCCTTTAAAGGCATCTTTGCTGCAATATTAAAAAAAATCTTCTCTTCAAAATTTTTGCCATGTGTCATCTTTAGATTGCTATATTATCTGGAATTTTTATTTTTTTTAAATATTCATATCAAAAATTTATGTCCAAAACATATTCGAAAATAGATTTGAAGATGACTCTAGCCAATATACATATTCAACATTCATCTCAAGTCCGAATAATATATATATATATATATATAGGGAAAGTGCACTGTTAACTATATATATATATATATATATAATTTTTCATGTTCTATTTCTTTGTTTGACTTGTATACAATTGAGAGTTTCACAGGTTGGCCATCTTGGGGAAGCATACGAGAAATGGGTTCACCAACCTATTGTTAGCAAGGAAGGTCCTCGCTTTTTTGCCAATGACTTTTGTGAGGTATTGGTTTCATCCTTTCCTTTGCATTCAGCCTGTTCTATAATTACAAAACAGCATAGTGGATATTGACAGATACATATCTATATATATATGAAGAAGACGCAAATGGACATGCATTCTCGTCAGATCTTTTAACTTCTTTTTTTTTTTTCATACTTGAAACAGCGCTTGACACGCACTAAATGGTGGGTGATCCCACTCGTTTGGCTGCCAGTTATAAGGTGGGTTGTTTCGATCTCTATTCGAAGAGGTCTCACTCCGACTGAAGCAGCCTCATCGGTGGCTGGTGGCGTCTTGGTCTGGACATTTCTTGAGTATACTTTGCACCGTTTTCTTTTCCATATGAAAACAACAAGTTATTGGTAAGTTCTCTTTAATGTCTCTCTCAATGAGCAAACTTGGCAAAACTGAAGCAAGTTTGAGAAATTTTTGTTTTCAGGGGAAACACCTTACACTATCTCCTTCATGGCTGCCATCACAAGCACCCTTTGGATGCGCTACGACTTGTTTTTCCCCCAGCTGCAACAGCAATTCTGTGTGTGCCAGTATGTTAACTTGTTCCATACTCTATATCTATGGTTAGAATCATTTTTCATTTTTATCTTAGGTTGCTCCTAGTTATCATTTTTCTTGAAGTACCTATGTTTGACACATTTTCAAACAGGGGATATGACCCTCTAATTACACGAAAAAGCTTTGAAAAAATTGAACGCACCTATATTTGGTACTCACACTTGACTCCGAATAACATAGAAAAAGGTGTCATTCCGTGGTGAGTTGCTTCAGAAAAAATTCTTTGCTATATTTCCGGTTTTAGTATTGGAAACCCAAGTATCAAATTGAATCCAATTTATGTTGGATTAATTTTGCAGATTGTGATGATAATTATCGATGCTTATGGGTTACATTAGCTGATTCTAATTGAGCACTATTTTTGGATTACTACTAGGTGTGGACCATGTTTAAGCTTTTATCACCACCTTCAATGGCTCCAGCATTGTTTGGAGGTGGGTTGCTGGGATATGTAATCTATGACTGTACCCATTACTACTTACACCATGGAAAGCCATCAAACGAATATGGCCAAAATCTGAAGGTAACAAACTCATTTATGTTTAAGGTTTTTGTGTTTGTTGGTTTTTGGGGCATGAATTGAATTGAAATGAAAGACGAATTTGGTTTTTAACTGACAGAGATATCACTTGAATCATCACTTTAAAGTTCAGAGCATGGGATTTGGGATAACATCTTCAATTTGGGACCATGTGTTTGGAACATATCCTTCAGCACCAACCAAAGTGGGCGGCGAAAAAACTAGGTGATATTAGCTGCCGATGAGGTTTTGCAAAGCTAAATCTATCGAGGAGCACTGGCTTGACTTTTGTACCATATTTTTCTTGTTTGCTATCCTATATAATCATTTAATCATTGCTGGTTTGGAGGTAGACACCAATTCTTTGTTTTTATTAACATTAATTTCATATTATTAATTTATATGTGAAGCAAAAGAGAGAGATTTTGATTTATTTGCCATATCTACGTCATAAATTATACCTCTATTATTATTATTATTATTATTATTATTATTATTATTATTATTATTATTATCTTTTTGAGCTCCATACTCATTTGTTATGTTCTTTTTAATTTTACATTATCACATTCTTACTTTTATAGAAAAATTTATTATACTCTACGGGTAAAAGTCACCTTGTTATCTTTCCTTTATGAATCTAATAATACCATTGGTTTAATGTTAATCTTCAAGTTTTACGACTAAAAAAGAAATGTAATTTCCCATTTCATATGAAGTATGCTTAAAAGAGTTCCAAGTTGTTATTCCCCTTTTCCCATTTACAATTTTGAAGCTAAAAACAATACAACATTATTAAAGGAGTCCGCAAAGTTATTGCCGATCGATCAGCAATATATCTTTGTCAATCACCACAATTTTTGCCATCTAAATTTATGTGAAAGGTCGCCTTTTTGGATTTTCAACCCCCCAATCTATTTCCTTCATTTTTTCTTAAGCTGTCCATTCGAGTTTTTAAGTCAACTTTTGCCTCAACCGTCTTTTAAGGTTTTCGGTTTAGTGAATTCTTTTTTTTCAAACGATCCAAATTGATAAGCTCAATGACTTCTTTGCCATCCAGGTTAGTTGAATGTGCAGCCCCTCCTCCACTGAAGATCCTTTTTACCACAAAATGGTCCTTTTCCCAATTCTGCTTGAATTTTCCTCTTAGGTCGAAGGGAACATTTTTTAGTTGAAGGTTGGAGCCAATTTCCTTTGATAATAAGCCTGCATTTGCATGTAATGCTAGGGCCTGCAATCTTTTTTGGTCAAATCCATTCAATTCAATTCTTGGAATCCAATACTCTTCATTGACTTGAGAAGAGATTCCAAGCTGATTCTGAGATTTCAACTTCAAAAGTTAGGTTGGTAGAAGAACGGCTTCTTCTACTCCATTGACCAAGGAGGTGTAGCCTCGCAAATTGAGGTCCATAGACATAGAGCTAGTGCCAATAATAATTTATCATGTAATGTAAATCTTTGTAGAAGTGTCAGTCTGATGATGTCTTTCTCAGAATGGAATGGATTCTACGTTTTTTTATTGGTTGCTTCTATTGCTGCACCTGCATTTGTTTGATTTTAAGGCTGATATGATATGGTGATAGATTTGAGTCTCGGAATTCATGTTCATAGGCTTCGAAAACTCCTGCTTCGAATTGTTTGAGCATTGTATTGTCTGAAATCAACTTCAACTTCATGGGTAACTGCACAAATGGTCTAACCATGGATCAACTTTGCTACTTGCTTTGCTTAGCCTTCAAAGCTTTGTAGGAAGGAAACTGCTTCAGCTTACAAAGCTTTTTTTGTGGGAAACTGCTTCAGTCCATTTAGTGAATTAATCAAAAGCTATGGCGCTGAGAACTATAATAGAAGTCCTTCCCATTTGTGTTTTATACGAACTTTGTGAATCCTGAGTAGAATTGTTTATGAATGACATCAAATCATATTCGAATAGGAAAAAAAATCCTAATATTTAAAAATACTAATTTTCATATGTTTGATATAATAAAATTTTAATGGTTAAATATATATAAAAGAACGATATTTTCAATTGACATAATATATATTAAATCTATTCAAAAATGTATATAACAAATATGATTATATTAATAAACCCAACAATTGATTTAAATATTAATTACACATGCAATTATAAAAGCATGTAAAATTAATTAGATCTACACATTATTAGAACCAATATTTTAACAAAAGTGATTGTCAATTTCAACAATATAATTGCATCCATCATGTGTATAAAATCTCAAATCTGTTTTTTATCTCTATAATATCATTGAAAATATGATGTTTTTCTAAATATATATTTGTCAATTAAAATTTTATATTAAATGAATAATTAAATTTTTTTTAATTATAATCTACTTGAATAGAAAATAAAAACAATTCTCAGAGTAAACAACTAGAAATCATATTATAAAAATGTGTAACACTAGATTAATTTTGCACCAACAAAAATGAATTGCTCAATTTTTTTTGGGGGGGGTAAATTTCTCGAATTTCTCCTTGGTATATGTATAGATATAAGAATAAATTTTATCATATGGCAGGCTTCACGATGCATTATGGAGTAATATATGATGCAATCATAAGAAATGAAAATTGATATTTATTTGCTAAATGAATGGTGATACAAACTAAACTCCAAATGAATAAGAAAGATACTTGAAAGGATAAAGAGAGAGAACAAATAATGCTAATCTATCAATGCTTTGTTTGGATATTGAAAGGGAAGGGGAATCAATGTGTTTCATCTTTTTTAATTTACTCTAAAAGAAAATTTAAATCAAAGGGAAGAAAATATGAACCATCCTATTCATTACAATACAAACTATATGCATCGACTATATGATCACTCACTGCCAAAATACTTTGCTGCGTCCTGCTGCTGCAACCATTTCAATCAGATTTTGCACAACTTTTTTACTTTCCACCTGAAACCAAAACAAACACAAAAAGAGCACGAAATTTATTTTACTATTATAATATTTTGATTTTCTAACTTAAAACATTTCAACAATCAATCTAGAAGGAGAGAGAAAAAAAATAGATTTCTTACCTCAATTTATTTCTACAATGCAAATTTCATTGGCTGAGAATTGGTTCTGACAAAATCCCTAGGTGTTCCCTTCAAATATGATCTCTATTACTATACAAAACAAACAAATCTCAACTGGTTTCTGCCCCAAACCTTTGCGCTAAGAACTCATCCAGTTGCCCCCAGTTAGGGATTGCAGAACCGTTCAAATTATCAGAAGGTAACAATCGAATGCATCCAAGAATATGTGTAATGTCACGATGCAGCCTGCGGGAAAAGCAATTAAGAAAAACCATATTAAGGTTTAGGTCTGGCAGTTAGTTATAATACGGAGGGGAAAAAAAAAAAAAGGAAAAATCATATTTTAAGTTCACATAAAAATCTTCAAACAGTACAATACCTATCTTTTGCCTGAGTGTTGATATCTAAGCGTGAAAATGCTTCTGAAATTTGTGAATGGAAGATTACAACAACTTGCCTGCCAAGCATTATTTAAGTAATTCAAGGGAATAATTCTATTTCATCAAAAAATTAACTAGTTCCTTTCATTATTCATCAAGAAAGAAGATAAAATTTGCAATTACTTGATACAAATACTATGTACTTTTCTAATATTCATTGTGTTCCTATGTAGAGCTGAGGGTGTATTGGCCAAGCAAGCCGAAACAGTGAAAAGATCAAACTCAACTTGAAACTTGTGACTTAGACCTTGCGTCAAGCTCAACCAAGTTTTAAGTTTTAGCTTGTATCTTGGAAGGAAATTTAACTTTCCATGTCCAACTAGGAATACAAAAATAAACTAGCCATCCAAAAACTCAAAAAAACTTTCTATTGTTCAAATAGAATTTACCTTTTGATCTCTAGAAAATTTTGAACATGTCTCCAGTGTGCGAAGGGGTATATGATGAATAGCATTTATACTTCTAAAACAAGTTTATCTTGGCATAATATTTTTTTTCTCTTAACAGGTTACATAATGGTATAAGATGAAACAAACCATTCAGTGACTAACAGAATTGAATTTGCCTTACCTGAAAATTACTTGAACGTCTACTTCATGCAACAATCGAGATAAAACTCGTTGGAGGTAGCCAACTTCCTATAAACAAATCGAACAGCCAATCAAAATCAATTCATCCATGGTAATTCAGGTCAAACACACAAATAAGTGAACTAGTGACACTTGAACAGAAAAGCTAATACAAAAATTAGAACCTAGATAAACTGTACTTTTTAACACATTTCTTTAAGATCACATAGATATGTCCTATGCTTGCAGAAGCCATGGTTCCTTAAATAAGATAGAAGCAAAGTTAAATATATGTAATGCCACTTAAAAAATCGAATAGAGCTAAACATAGTAGCCACCTTCGTAAGGGATCTAGCAAATTGACTGGGCTGTGGCTCAGAATCTTCTGGTCTATTCCAGCTTTCAACAATCTGAGGCAGTCCACGCAAATGAACCAACAGCCTCTCTCTCATTATCTGAACAAGCTTTGTATGTATTTCATCTCGATGAACCTTGTAATCCTTGACAAAAATAAGTGTCAGATTTATTAAACAATGTATCCCCAGAGAGGGGCAGGGCCAAGGCAAATTAAGCACATGATTCATATGTATCACTGAATTCTCGTCAGTGAGCAAATTGAGTACCTTTTATCCAATAAGTTAACACAGAAAAGAATAGAAAATACTTTTTGTTGTACTTTTGGAACATGAATAATTTAGGACAACTGATGATTGGGGCAAGAAAGGTAATTCCATTCTATAACACAATAAAATAATCACTCTAAGTTTAAATTTCATTGCACACATTACTCAATTTAAAAATAATGATAAAATTGCTCCAACTTGAATATTGTATGCATATGGACCACCTTCAAAAGTTGATGTTCAATAAATCCACAAGCAAACTATGCTATAAACGGTAAACAACAAAATGCAGCAACACGCTCCACCAAAAAAAAAAAAAAAGAAAAACAGTAAGGATAAATAAATAAATGAAATGTAGACGTGGTCAAATACAGATTAAAAGTGATGAAGCCTTATACCTGTGCAACTCGACCAAACTCCAACAGCAATAGTGACTTTTGAGGCTCAGGAACTCTCAGGAAAAGGATTTGCCTGATTTCTTAGACCAGAAACAAAGCAGTCATCAATTGCTCAGCAACATTTGTGGTTAGATTACAATGATGCGTGGAGAATAGAAAAGATTAACGATTATACATACAATAAAGAAACTAAGAAAAAAAAAGGAAATGCATGTATGAGATAAGCAAGAAAGCAAAGCAATCAATGTTTGAAAAAAGAAGGATGTCTTAACAGTAATTAGCACAGGCTAAGAAAAGAAATAGTTTTAACTCAAAACATTTAAGGCCCATAAATTCAACTACATCTGACTTGATCACTTGCCTTGAAATTTTCAAAAAAGATATCTAGTGAATTGCAGATAAGTTTTTATGATTCACTTCTTCTTTCTTCAAAAGAGCCAAGTAAACTAAATAAAAATTGGTAATGGTGGTCTAAGTATGGCAGTACAACACATACCTGCAAGAGAACTTCCTAGGGTTTAAAGGAACAACTTTTCAGCTAATTATAAGCTGCAATAATGCTTAATTTTATTTCAAGAAATTAACACCCCCGTAGCACCCAATAAAAAAGAGTGCTAGTGTATTGCATATGGAATCACACCCAAGACGTGCAGCACACAATTTTGCCCCATGTCAATCCCTACCACGGTGCTAAAGTTATGTGGCTAACCAGATTTTTTGTTAATTATATTAGTTACGATTCTATCAAGACAGTCTATTAGATTGAGGAGATTGAAGGAAAGGGGAAGGGGGTGAGAGGGGGAATGGTACCTTTTCCCTCATTTTGAAAAGATTGTAATGGGAGAGGTGTTTAGTTGGTTGTATGTACCCCTCCAAATCCCCCAACACCATTTTTTAAACCCTCAAAATTACAGGGATTTGAAGGGGAAGGATTTCTATTAAAATCATTTGGCTGCAAAGTCATTTATCAATTTTTTAACATTGCATTTTAACTTAAAAAAAATATAATAGTAAAATGATATTCCAAGTCACCATTCACTTTCCTTTCCACTCCCCAACCAAACAAGGTTGGAAGCGTACCCCTCTCCCTTCCCTTTCCCCTTCATTTTTGAGTTTTCCAGAAAAGAGGAAGCTATCCTCCTTTCCCACTCTTTCCCTCACCCGCCCTTTAGTCCACTGACCCTCATGGAACCCAAATGGTGTTTTAAGCACTCTGGATTCCATGTATCCATGTGTTTGGTGTTGCTCTGCAACTAATACCCATTGCCTTTATAATTTACCATAAATTTGTCCATGCACCAAAAGCATATGCACAATAAAAATGTTTAAAAAATAAAATCCTCCTTCAAGGAATAGCATATCTAACCAGACCAAAAAGACACCAAAGTTTCCAAAAATTGGAAAGATCCTTAATCTGTGAACTGGATGCAGCTAAAGGTTGCCAAGAAGGATGATGCACCTGATGCATTTAAAGAAGTAATGACACATCATAACCTACCAGGAATGATAGCATATATGAAACTAATGACTTGACTTGCTAAGGCCAAGTGTTTAGAAGTAATGGACTTCAAACCAGAAACCTGCAATACCATAAACATCAAATAAAAATACCGACAATAAATTGATTTCATATAAAGAGCATCATAGACTTCTCAACATGTAGCTCATGATGTTTCTAGGCCAAAACTTGGGCTCATAAAGACATGCATAAGGAAAAGTGACATCTGATTACACTAGTCTAGTATCAGAACCATTCAGGTTTTAATCAAATTATTCTCAAGTAAAACTTTCAAGAAGGAAATATCCTAGTCATGGAGTCACTTCACACCTGCATAGCTCCAGCACCCAAAACAAGTTGGCAAGTTCTCGTATTGAAAAATTTTAACATCTCTACAACACGATGAACCACTTCCAAGGATAGTGCTGGCAAAAGATGATTCATGTCAATATACTCCGACAGCATCTTCAGCAATATTAAACCACTGAAAGGAACGATAAATAAGAAAAACAAATGGCATCAAGGCTTGTCTAATGTAAATTTCGTCTTACTGACAAACAAGTAACAAAGTATGAATGACTGCACATGAGAGTCTAGATGCACAAAATACAGTCAACATAATCACATAGCTAAAAAACTCCAACATAAAGCTCAACTTCATAAGGAACACATTGTAGGAAAGGGAAAGGAGAGAAGGATAAAAGAACGGGAAAAAACATATAAATAGACAAATAATGACAAAAATATGAAGTGATAATAATAAAATAAGATAACTAACCCGTTTACCATGTGATAACCAACACCTCCATATTCAAGTGTTTGAGTAGTCGGTTTTCCACGCTCCTTCATGTTATTGCTGATACTCTGAGATGAAGTTACTGCATCGGATTTCTTTCTCTCAACCATCTCAGCCTTCTCTTGGGAATCATTTACTGCAGTTGTGCCACTAGAATCAGTCTGCTGATTCTGCTCGATAGAACCCAGTAATCCAGAGTCAGTCACTTGTGAACCCTCAATGCTTGCAGCCACATCACTGTAGCTTTCTGTCATATTACTTTCAGCATTATCCTTGCTTCCAGAAATTATTGCTTCAGAATGAAATAGCGAAGACACAAGTGCCTGAAATTCATGAGGAACATCTACTTCTACCCATGTCTCTTGGTCAAGCACTGCTTTTATTTTGGTCATCTACAGTAGATGCGCAAAAAATTATTCCAGAATCAACGAATGCAATACCAAAAAGGAAAAAAAAATAGTAATTAGGGATCAGAAACTAACTCGAGAGTCATGCTGGAAATCAACAAAGGATTTGGCCTGTGACTGCAGTGTTCCCCTGATACTATATCCCAATCTTCCACCAATCTGTTAAAAGTTAGCATGCAATTACCATCACAATCCCGGACAGGTAATTGAATCCTTTCTTTCTTTCAATATAGAGAAGAAAACAATGATACCTTCTCAGTGGCAGTTATAAACTCTTGAGTGATATTATATATGCTCAAAAACTCTTGTAATCTCAACCTAGGATGAAGAAGAGCACGAACCCCAAGCAGTTTTGCCCACCTTCCATGAGCAGCATCACAAGCTGCAAAGACTGCTTCGGTGTTTTCTCTTAAAACATCGGCTCTGCTAAGGATCATATTTTCCAGGAGTATTATAAAGAAGGTACAAATACCAAACAAACATTCTGAGTACTAACATCCGGTAAGCCCAATGAAAGTATCAATGCTTAACAACTAGGAAGGCCAGGTTCAAATCTCACGAATGACCCAAAAGGAAAAAATAAAAAGCATAAAAATATTACAAATTCCCTGTTTAATGAACCCAAAATGGTCCAACCCAGTTCAAGCACAAGACGAGATTGCACCAAGTTAGATTGGTTTTCACCCCTTGGAGCTGGGGAGCATGCACCAAACCTGATAAGAGGCTCGTTTCCAATTCAAAAAAGGCAGAATTGGACAATCCGATTCAGTTCTGAAACAGCTAAGAAAATAATTGCCGAAGTATGTGGGGGAATTAGAAATTACCAATTAAACCCCATGGAGCATATTCCTATCTACCTCAACCACCAAAAACCACCTCAATTCTAAGGGAATGATGTTCCACCACAGATAATGTTAGAGCAATGCAAATTAGCAAAGAGATAGGAAAGGGCCAAACCTGAAATTCTTTGACAAATTAGAGGGGCTAATTGGATCACTTGCTTTCCGTTGAGACAAAAGAACCTTGGGAGTACTCAAAGGTGCATATGGAAGAAGTGCAGCACCTTGTCCATTACTCTCTTGGGAAGGTTCTGCCACCATTGCACCGAGAGCAATTGCAGCAGCAACTGAATCGGCAGCATAATGACCACCCAGGTTGCACAGTATCCACTCAATGGCCCTCTTCACTCCAGCTGCCCGGACTAAATGTGTCTGCATTCACTAAAAGATATGAAATCATGTTACATTTTAATTAAGTGCTTCGCAAAATTAGAAATTGTCATAAAGAAACCATACCAAGCTTAACATCATACTAAAAATTAATCAAGAATAGGAAGACACTGACAGGCAACTTTTTTATGTTAAATAGAAAGAGTGTTCCCAGTTTTTGTTAAGGAAAATATATATCCAATGGAGACATCTTGCAAGTCAGTGACACATTGAATGGTTTTGTTGTCTGAATTCTTACATATGGACCAAATCACAGTCCTCACACTAATAGCAGAGAGACAAGCCTCAAAACCTGGTTAATGAAGCTCCATCTCTTTTCTTTTTTTTAAAAAAAAAAAGTTAATTTTTCGACAGTTATATGATGTAATCTCAACAGAGCGGCCTTGTGACATTTTAATTATTTTGGGCTGCTAAGATTACAAGGACGTTAATTAGTAACCAAGGTGTAGGATTAATTGATGTGAACTAGAATAATCTTTCCAGATTCATTGTAAGCAGCCATCCTATTTTAATATCATCTCTTATTAAAGGCCCTAATAATATCATTATAACATAAAATATACATCAATATTTAGCCACTGCTGTCATGTCTTACACTTTCAACCTAGGCAGAATACAAACTTCCACCCATCTCGGAAAAAAGCTTTCAAATTAACCCAAAATCTGAGCCAAATTTCCAAATTTGATATCCCTTATTCTTGGACAGGCTCATTTCGCTCTCATTTCCAAAGGAAACCAAAATTTAAAAAATTGAAGAAACAATAAACAAAGACGCACATAAAGGACAGAATTCCTCATCTAATAATTGAAAAAGAGGAGGGATCCATTTATATTAGATTAAAACTAAATTAGTTATACACAATTGTTTTACTTTTTATATGATTTACATTTGTTTAATTTGACCGTTATATTTCATGTTATATTCACGTAAATCATGCAAACTGAATTTTTAGAAAATTAAAAACATCTACCTACTTATTCATTGTAAAAAACTTTCAACAAATAAATATATATTGAAAAAAAAATTGTTGATCATTATGACAGAGATGTTGAATCGATTCAAAATTTTATGTGTATAACAAATACGATTATATTGTAAAATCTAATGGCCGTTTTGTTAGAATATAAATCATATAAAAAGTTATGCAACTGTAAAAGTAATTTAGTTTTACACTAGTGTAAGTAGATCCCTCAATAAGATATCACAACCTTCTGCAGCATAACCGCATCAATTGCATAAGACAACTATTAACACACACTTTGCAACAGGAGCTGAAGCATCTCTCAGGACATCTCAGTCCCCATAATCCTGTGAAACTGAAAGCCTTAAGAAGTAGACATATGACTATCTGCTACAAAACATATGACCCGAATTTGACACCCTTGCAACTTACACACAAAATCCAGAAATCACTCTGTTTACGTAGTCAATCTTAAAATCATTACTTATAGATAGCTGATTAAGTGATTAGAAAAAAAATCGCTCGTCATTTACCAATCAAATCACTTGAGGCTTTCACCAGATAACAGCAAATTACAACTTCTTCGATAAAAGTACACAAGATTAGCTCGCTCAGAATGCCATTATAACAGAAAATTTCAGTTCTTTTCAAGTTTACCCCAGTCACGAACATTTTTCCTCCTTAGCATTTCAATTATTTATAAAAATCTCAGAACATATGTAAGATTTCATTAATAATGCCTTCTGTACCATTTCAAAAATCAATAAATGCTTAGTCTGGTAGTAGGCAAGTATACATTACCTGTACAATCTTGAAAATAGCAACTAAAAGTTGAACAAAGCTTTCAGATGACAAGCTCCTCAATTTGCTTGCTAGTGATGAGCCTCCTCCACCTTAGCCATCGATAGTAAGCATCAACAACTGGAAGAAACAGAATAGACACACACACACACACACACACACAACTGACCACACTCAACAGAAAAGAGACACAAAGTTCGAGAATCCCAAAAATAAATTATTCCGTACATTATGTGTGTGATGTACATGTCAGATTTATTATCCAAATAGTTCTTACCATCTACATCCATAGTATGCTCTGCAGTTAAATCAGACTCCAGAGGTCGGGCAACAAGAACAGGAAGCAGCTCTGCAACAGCGGTCTTAATAGCAGTTTTCATATCAGAAGAAAGTGTATCACGATATGTCCTCAGGACAAAAGGGAGCTTGGCCTAAAAAATAATCAACATATTAAGATTTAAGAAGCTTTTTATAAAATGGATCTAATCTCAGATTCCAGCACTGAAGGTAAAAAGTTAAAGTTCATGGTCAATGTAAGCAGTATAGAAAGAAAATAGGATTGGTTATACAATTGCAAATGCACCAGGTCTTCATCCTTCTAGAACTTGGAGGAAATCGAAGAAAACAACTCAGTGGCATTACCCAATTGGTTACCAAAGATTTTATGCTTTCATGTTTTTAGTCACTCACCTTTCAAAGTACGCTTTGCACACCAAGATTATAAAGGTTATGCATTTCTTATTCACCTGCCATTAAACACCAAGGAAACTCATACCTGGCATTCGTCATGGCCCACTTTTGGTAACAAAAAAGTAACTTTTGAAAGCTGATGAACAGAACAGCTCAAAGGTGACAAAACAATTTGTTAATGTTACTTCATGTTATTACATTTCAGATGCCACGCTAGCAAAAAGAAGTGCTTTGGAACAGTGGAATGGCAGTTATGAGTTCTATTAGTGTCTAATGCCATGCAAAAAAAATGAACACTTTTATAACTTTAATGACCAAAACGTAACTTTTGAAAGTTGTGTGACCAACACAGAAAAGTACAAAAACTTCAGTGATCAACTGGGTAATTTACCCAAAATAATTACTCTAAAATAATTTTCTATGGACTCAAACACACGTACTTGGTAAGTCAGACGCATAGGAAAGAAAATAAATAAATCTTTGATTTCTGGCTAACAATCCGGCATCAGTCTGAAACAAAAGAAGAGAGTGGGCTGTTCCCATATATGTATATTCCTCTGCACAACCTTTATATTGAAACATAAAGGGGTCTGCACATGCATGACTCTACCTAAGTCAAGGGTGAATGATCCTACCTAATTCAAGGCCATTTCGGACTTTGACTTATGAGCTTGGAAAATATAGGCCTCATCTATTTAAGTGAGCTTAAGGCTGCCTTGCTACTACTGAGCTTGTTATGAAGCTTAAGGCTATAATCCTACCTAATTCATGGTCAGCTTAAAGCTTGATTAAGTAAGCCAAGCCAAGCCTGTTAGAATTTTCTAAGCTCATAACTCATCATTCAGAAACATTAAAGGTGTTTTCAAAGATGTTGAACAATTTTTGAAGTGTAAAAATATGACTATAGAAAGCTCTTTCAGTCCCATGTTGGGATAGAAATCATTGCTACCATAAAAATTTTCCTTCATATTTAGCTTTGAAAGAAACACTCTTATGGGGCAAATTTTGTTTAAATTCTACACACATGAACGACTAGATTTCAAATTTTAATAAAACTGAAATAAAAATACTTTAACAAGCAACACAATAATAACACAATGGGAAACCAAGAACACTTTTTAATATAAGAAATATGCTCAGATTCTCTCCAAACCACATCAATCAATTAGTTTCTCCCCCTACCCCATCAGGCATATTTTACCTTGAAAAATGTCTATATTTTTCCATCGGACCCTTATCCTTCCAAATTCTTCAAATTATCCACTAGCTTTACCATTCTTCCAAGATTCGGATCTTAGCCACCAAAGATATTTCAAAAGTAAATTGTGGACAATTTAAACAACTTCAGAAACTTATATGCACGGCATTTGGAATAATTGTATAAATAAAAAAAATGTAAAAGCAAAAAGGTTACACAGATTAAACGATTAAAAAAAGAGCTATCAGTTTCTTTTTTCATGTTGACTATGTAAAATTTATATATATGTAAACCCATAAAACAACAGAGACTAGTATGACAGCTGTGTCATCAATCTGGCAACATGACAATTGGCTAAACTTTAGCTAGATTTGCTATGGTAATAAATTTTCATATGTAAACCTTATTATTGGCAACTGGTTGCTCCTGGAACAGTGTGTTCCTACATTGTCCAAAAGAGAGCTCTTCACGAAATAAAATCTTAAGTTTAATACAGGAGGACATAAGCAGCTGTTGAACAGTTAAACCAATGTCACTGATTATAAACATTTCAAAACAATAAGCCTAAATAAGAACATCACATTAACCAGGACTCTTCAAAAACTGCTTCACATAAGAGCAACAGAACACATTTCAGAGTAGCTCAACTTTCATTAATTTGAAGCTTTTGCCTAAGTCATTCATGGAAGATCAAAATAGCAAGCTATATGTCTTTCTCTGGTATACAACTCAATTTTTAAAACAACAAGAACATGAAGGAAAATGAAATAGGGAAAAACACTCACTGTTCGAAGCAAACCAAAGATGAGAGGCAGCAGACGATCCCGAAAATTAGTGGCTTCTTCCTCATCCAATTTAACCTGCCAACATATCCATTCCATTTATCAGTTCCAATACATCATCAAACTTACTCATAAAAGTGCCTGTAACAACAAATAAAGAAGCCAACAGTAACAAAAAACGAATAAGCCCTCAAAGACTGAATCTTCACTTACCATAAATCTACTGCTTAGTTTAATCCGCTATTTTTGTCAAATTAATGTGAAAAACATTACACAGTGTGCAAAATTCAATTAGTTTAGAAGCAATTCCCTACCTCTCATCATGAGGTAGGCGAAAGTGTTGAGTTTAATTTTTTTTGGCAAGTAAACTCACCAATTAGATTAAGACAATAATATATACGATGAAGATAACGTTTATTTTATTTATATCAATCCTTAATCAACTAAATTACAGGGCCCCTTTCTCTCTTCTCTCTAAATCCTTATCACAGCAATAGTGCAGGCGAAGCAATTACCTAAGGCCTTGTTAAATGTGAGTGTAAGCAATTTGAAATAAATTTCAAGAGCCAAGCACAAAGGCCTGTGAAATATTTCAACATATTTTGTTTTCAACAAAATGAAACGTATTGGTTCACAGTGATTTCTGAAACAACATAAAAACATCATTCAATGATACTCAACCAAGTCAAAACAAACTTACGTAGATTCAAAAAAAGTCAACATAAATTCCAAGAATTTTTGGGATTATGGCAGTGTAGTCAATATTGTACTGATACCGGCTGGTACATACTGGTTTTAAATAAAATAGAACGTTACCAATGCTCAGTTTTGTACCAATCCATATCAGCCACACTAGCTTGTACCCGTCTGTACTGGTTGGCACAAGATTTTGTTTTTTTATTTTTTTTTTTTTAAATTCACTTATTTGATTTTTTTTAAACTAATTTTTAATTTTTTTCTTGATCTTTTTTTATTTTTTTCATAATTATATTTTAAAACAAAAAATATTCATAAAACTAGGCTATTGAATCTAATTAGTACTAATTTACTATATTTTTAAAATATTTTTATGCTTCTTTATTTGTTGCATAAAAATTTTGGAAATATTTATTTGTATATTTGCATGTGTATATATAATGTATGAAAAATATTTGAAAAATACCAATAAACCCAAAACGATTCACCGCCGGTACGATATATACTCGTACCGGAACAAAAACGAGAGACAACCGATATGGATTGACTACTTTGGATTATGGTCCGCATTTGACATTGGATTAACTACAGAACTTATTTAACCTAAACAGATGATATTAACTCCAATTTTTTGTCTTTAAATTTGAAGCTTGCAAGTTTTATGTTATTCTCTGTCTTCCAAAACTTTTAAGAGCCAAGGTATGACCGAGGACCAACTCTGCACCAACTTCACTTTTCCAAGTCAACAATTTTAAACCCGATCATTTTACTACAGGAGAATCGAAGGAAAAGGATGCAGGAAAGTATACCTAGTTAATATATATCAAAGCCTTTTCCAGCGTTTTTGTTCTTGTATGTTATATAAAATCAACCTTAGTGTGACTCCTAAACTACCCTAACTTTGAAACTTAGATATTTCGTCTTCTCCTAGTTTAATCAATTTTCTGTAGTTTTTGCTGAGAATGCAGGCATGCTATCAATTTAGACTGCTATGATAAAACCTCAAATACTCTACTTTTAAACCATAAAGACACCACCCTTAACAAAGCTTCTAAACAGCTCTAGAATTCCTGATACCTTCAACAAGCTAAATCCAAAATCAAACTTTGTACAAACCTAATTACTCTTGCAATATTTCACTGACCAGACCTCCCTAGGCACTGCATTGCTCACAGCCAGTGGAGAAAGTTGAATAGAATTCATCATGCACCATTGACTAAAGATACACGCAGCCAAACATAAGTATTCAAGTTTAAAAAGAAGAAAAACTTGTAATTGAACTTACTTCACCATACTTGCCATCCAAGGAAATGGATGACCTGGCTTTTGCATTCAACAATATAACTGCATCTTTATCTCCAGCATCTTGTACCGAAGCACGAATAAATTCTGCTGAAAGAATGCTGCCAAACAGAGTAACGAATATTAACATATTATAAATTGATGAATCATTTCAAAAGAAAATTTCTAGAGAATAACATTTCCTACATTATCGATGTCACCATATTATGGGGAAGATAAATAAATAATACCTGTTTATGGAATCTATAGAAGCCACTACATGATCTCGAAGGTGACGAAAGCAATGTAAACCAGTAAGTTCATCCTCATCCTATCAAAAGGCATGATTATATAAGTTAACAAAAATTTTGAACTCCAGCAGTGTTTCATTCTGGTTTTGTTTGCTTATATGAGATCTCAGTACCTTATACATAGAACATACAAAACCACACATCATAAAGCTGGTAAGAAGAATTTTCACAAGACTACGGATATAGCTTAAAGCAAAGAAACTCCAAGATTTCACTTTTCTGTGCAATTCTATTATTTTTAAATTATTTAGGATATGTGAAAAAATATAGTGAGATCAAACAACAAGACTCTTTCAAAGAAGGACTATGCAATCCTTATAAATATTAAATTAACATTGGAGAAACATATCAAATCAAAAGCTTATAAAATTAAAGAGAAAGTCTCCTTTTATTTAGAAGAGGTAACCTTGGAGTCAAGCAAAGTACTCAGCTTCTCTGAGATTCGAACAAGAAGAACAAATGTGAGACGAGAAGAACTTAAAATAACTAATATAAGGGGCAATGTAGTGTTGGGGTTAAATTCCCGAATTATAACCAATGGAATTTCTTAGAGAATATGATAAAAATTTAAAGTTGCATTTTGAATTTGATCCCTCTCTTATCTCAATCTTACTGTCTTGGTCTTACTATTCTCACTTTAATGAATTTTACCCTTATACTTTGATTAAAAGTATATTTAAGGACCAATGATAATAATAAAGATTTTATCTTTAATTTGGGTAATACGGAATTTTAATGATAACCTGAATGTACAGGTTGATTAATTTGTTGACAATGTAACACTTTTCAGTATAAAAAATCTCATATTTTATTTTAATTAAAAAATAATAATTAGTTTAAATTATTAAAAAAACTCATAAGGAACTACTACAACCCACAACTCAAGACCTATTACTCTCAAAGCTCCTAAACTCTCTTTTTTCTTCTTTTCTATTAACAAGCCAAGAATGTCATTAGATGTTCTTTTCCAAAACACTTTTATACACCATTTTTCAAATTTCCTAAAATGGATTTAATGAGCTTTAAACCAAAGTAAAAAAGAATGTGAAGTTGGGAACAAAAATTCAAGCAGGGCCAACATAGACAAAAAGAAATTTTCAAGAGGGGAGAACTACGGCATTGAATGTTCAAAGTCATTTCTCAACAAATCTCCACCTTGTCTTGAAGCAAGGTCTTTTAAATGATGCCAAGACCATTGCAACCTTATCAAATACTTGTATAAGTGAGAAAACTACCATATTTCACATTGGCACTTTAAATTCCAATTGAACTTAAACCTTAAAATAAAAGAAAGAACAAATATGATGTGGCAAAACATTAAAATCCAATTGAATTTAAACCTCTGAGGTATGCAAAGTAACATAGATTTAAGAAAGCAGAGCATCTATGATGCAGCAAAACTTTAAAATCCAATTGAACTTAAACCTCTGAGGTATGCAAAGTAACATAGATTTAAGAAAGCAAAGCGTGACCTCATGAATATATGAGTGCATACCAACAACTGCTGCAGGTCATTGATGACATCCAAAGCTCCGGCACACTCTGAAGATGCAACAAGCTGTATATCCAAGAAAAATAAATCAAACTCATCCCCAAGCACTAATAAAGTAGTCTCTTCAAATCTATACTTTTGCCGTTTGCTGTTTTTTCTTCCTGGATTATACAAAGTGAAATATAAAGCGAATTTAAAGCCAAAAGAGGAAATTAAAAAGCCGACCAATTTAAGAGCGGATGATGCTCGGTTAACAGACAGAATAAGCTTCAATTTTCGTTGGAGTGCCAACAAATTGGTCCTAGAAGCATTCAACTCCTGAATCTTCCTAGCAGAGTCAACCAAATCAGTGTCTAAAAGCCGAATAGTTTCCTTCAACTCACGAATCCGACTGCATCCTTCAACAGTCTTAACATTCAAGTCCTGCAGCTGGCCTTGCGCTTCAAAGAAAGAATTGGAACGCAACGAAATCTCCTTGACCAAATGCAGCTCCACCATGTCCAAGTAATGAGACAACTTCTCCTGAAGCCCAATGTTTTCAGAAATACTGGTGAAAGGACAGGCAGCTCGGAAGGTGGCTCCATCTTCAAGCGCGAAATCTTCCTTAAAATAGAGGGATGGGACCTCCCTTAAACAAGCCACGAGGGCTTCCCCAATGCTGTCGACATAAAGGGTTTGCTCCTTGGTGGCATGGTTTCGAATGTCCTCGAAGCGATTATAGGAGTCGGAAATGGAAGAGACGAAAGATTGGAAGTCAGATAGCGCGAGGTCAGATGAGGCTTTGGTGGAGGTTAAAGGAGCGAATTCAGTAGGAGAAACGGACCACCAACCAACCCAAGAGGGTTCCAATTTGCCAGCGTGAGGATTGTTGAGGATCGAGGAGAGACTTTGGCTGCCAGCATCAGTAACGGAAAACGAAGCAGTTCGACCTATTGAGGACGACCTTCCCGATGAGGAAGGCTGTGGATACATTTTCAAGATCAACAAATCATCAACCAATAGAATTGGTGGGAGTAGCACAAGTCCAAACAATCGGAGGTTCACAGTTTTGTTTCCAATAAAAATAATTAATAATAATAATAATAATAAAGTAAGTGTTTGTTTGTTCAGATGGATCTAAGGGAGAAATTCGCATGCATTTGAATGAATGTGTGTTGTTTGAATTCAATGGCGGCTGTTTGCTTGGATCTGGAAAAGAAAAGGGAAATGGAAAGATCCGAGAATAAGAGAAGAAAGACAAATATGGTAGTGAGACTGGGCGTGGCCAAAGCCAATAGCCAAAAGCCAATTGGCCATTACCAAGCCAAGAAAGCTGGATGGGGACGGCTACTGGGATTGGGTCCCGCCACACTTCTTAATCCCACCCGAACCACATTTTTTCGTAATCTTTTTTTCAAATTTTTATATAAAAAAACTACAAAATTATTCCCCTTTTATTGTGCATTAATTAAACACCAATTGTCTTGTCTGTCCTTTTAAATATGAAAGGATATTTACTAATTATTATAAATGATTATAATGTTAACATCAAAATGGTCATATCTCATATGGTAAAAAAAATTAATTTTACACGTTTTGGTTTTCTAAAATTTTAAAATATTAATTATTAAAAATTAAATAAATTAATTGATGCTCTTTTAATTTTTACTATTCAACATTTTAACTAAAGATTTGATCCGTTAATGTATATAATTAGATATAATTTTGTTATGTTAGTAGCTATAATTATGTCCAAATAAAAATTAAAAAAAAAACCATAAATATAAAAACAATATCGTAAAAATTTTGAAGTTGAAGAATTACCGGCTAAGCGCTCGGTGGATTATAGGGTTAAAATGTAAAAACTCATTTCAAACAAATATGCAGTGGATTTTATTTGTAACTTATATGTTATTTCCTTCAAATGATTTTTTCTTTTATTAACTGTAAAATTCTTTTTATATTTCCTCTATAAGAAAAATATATTTCTTTAAAAATGTTTTAATTTTTTTTTTTTTACTTATGGGTAATAATTATAAATATATTTGTTTCCATAAAAGCAATTAAATATATTTTCTAATAACATTAAAACCCAAACCCATCTGAGCGTAAATGAAACCTTATCCCTCCTTTATTTTCTTATTAGCCAATTACAATTAATTAATTAAAATTTTAATTTGTGTACGATTTGTTAATATCATGCAGAAGCTATAATTTTATATAGTAAATTCTTATAAAATTTTATATTATGATTGAATAATCGTAAAATTGTGCATAGTCTCGTAAAATCTCATCTCCTCCCACCATCGATCCATTCCATTTCTTCCTTC
The DNA here is from genome assembly GCA_038382025.1 of Adansonia gregorii. Classification (NCBI taxonomy): domain Eukaryota; kingdom Viridiplantae; phylum Streptophyta; class Magnoliopsida; order Malvales; family Malvaceae; genus Adansonia; species Adansonia gregorii. The sequence goes on from JBBYHO010000002.1 coordinate 17,700,526, forward strand.
TTTCAATCGCAACAGGTATCCAAAAGTTGAGAAAGCTGCGCCCATATGTTCAAAGTCATTTCGGACCCATATATCGTATCTGTACCTTAAACGCCGAGTCCATGTAATCAATATCAACACATCACTCAATCATATAACATTCATCAATTTTTATATATTCATATTCAAGAATTAACTGTGAAGACCTCGAGTAACCTACAATATACGAGGTATGTGTGTGGATGAATCATGTATGGTATAAAAGATATGCCCATCCGACTCTTAGAACAACTATAGGGATGATACGTGAAAATTTAGTTCTTTTCATCAACTGCTAAATGTTGTAACAAATATACATTGGGGTCAAAACCCGAAAAGAATTAACTCGGTCCATTGGGAGCAAAAGAGCATTCCCCTCGTCTTACTAGGCCTGTGTAGCTATAGTGAGGAAAAGCGGAAAACTTCTCATTAAACCCTGTTAAAAGCAAAGAGCAAATCTATGGTTCATTTCAGGCTAGGAGAATTCATGAGTTCAGGCCAAAAGAATATGAGGTATCATAAATACCCAACAAATCTACGAAACTTGTTCTGATGTCACATTGATTTTTAAATCCTATCTATCTTCCGAGTTTCCTATACAGAGGGCCATAACCAACATAGATAATAGTGTTTTTTTTTGGGGGGGGGGGGGTTCACCTCCTTAAAATTCTGGTTTTGATTGTTTCAGCAGAGGCAATTTTCCTTTTATTGATCATGATTCCTTCTAGATGGAGGGCGAAAATGACTCAACCATACATCTGTAAAATAAAGTGAAATAGAGAAGTTAAGAAAAACCAATACTAGAAAGGTGGCATGAACATGCCGTTTCTTAAACTACAGTAATTTAATCAAATACAATAAACAAATTATATGGCAGTTTAATCATAGTGCATTTTTTTCTACTTCAGCACTTAGTACGATTGCATTGGAGCAATAAGTTGATTAAAGATGCTACCTAGTGAAGGATAAATCAATGTCACTCGGTAGATTCTCTACTCAGTACCCTTCTAACAAGCTTCAGTGTCTCCATAATCTGAAACAAGCAAAAGCAATAACTTAGAAACATCAAATTTTCAATGCATTGAGACAAGTTATTAATTCTTCATATTTATTCTTTTTTTTTCTTAATCATTAAAGTGATTATTCAATAATAAATACAAAGAGCAAAGTAATAGGATAATTACATATTCTCACTCCTCTTTTATCAAAATGGCCATCGAACATATAACAATTACATAAATCTGCAACCAAAAGGTATTCAGATACACTAATTTTATTTAACAAATCAATTAACTGACATGTTTTACAGGGTAATTCGCGCACGGACTAGCAAAGATCATATATATTTCCATATCAGTTATCACTATTTTTGCCTTCTTGGCAACTACAAGTATAAGCTTTGCAACTCGCGTCATCTGCCCTTTCTCTCTTTCTTCTTCTTTTTCTTAGGGAAGTTCGAGGGTGCTCGTAACTTTTGCCTGTCACTTAGTCCAAATAATAAAGTTCCACTATGTGCAGTTGCTAAATTGACTTTGAATCCTTTTTTATAGTTCCCACCAATCTATTATTTGGTCTTCCCCTTTCCAACTGGGCATCCTCACTAAATAATCAAGTCCAGCCGACCGAAAATTGTTTGCACAGGATATCCCTCAGTTTGGGAAAAAAAAAACTAATTATGTGAACTCCATACCATGATAGCATGCTCTCTAATGCTAAGGAATATAAAATTCGGCAAAAAAGATGTCTATAATCAAAGAACTACAATTATCATTGATGCTATGTGACCAGAAAAGTTGCATAGACACATAATAATTTAACTCTTCTTACGAAATATAATGATATAAAAGTTCAGTGGAATAAAGAAGCAACTTACTCCAGGATAATGTTTCAATATGGGGGAATAATGATCAAGCACTATGTATATTTTCTCGAGATGGCCTAAAAGTACTTCCACCTCATCACCCAAGATATCAACCTACAATACAAGAGGGAAACACAATAAATAATAATAATCGACCAAATAGCAATGCTCTATTATGAATGCAATCAACGATACTCAAAGATTTCTCTACGTTGGTTCAAGGTACATAAATTGCATACCACTAATGAAAAAATCTTAAATAGGGCAATCTATGTAACAGTTGAACCTTGAATCAAAACTCAGCATTTCTGTTAATAAAGGCCCACCCATAATATCAATCGATTGTTTTTTGTTAATGAATTCTTTCACAGTGGAAAGATTGTCTTCTTCCTCTTCCTCTTCCATTTTGCATTTCTTAATGTTGAATAATGTGAGACATAAAACATAAATTGCACACTACTATATCACTACACTAACCTAGGTAGTTCTCTTCCTAAACTATTGCTAATCGGAAAAAGGAAGAAAAGAGTTCAAACATAAAATGTCATTATTTGTAGCATAGAAGATATCGCCAGCTTGGTTTGTCATTATCAAAAATGCAAGCTAAGCATACTTATTGCTTCTGAAATTCATTTTACAATGTCATATAAGTATAAAGCCATCACAGAAAAGAATCCTTTTTTGTTTTCTAACTTATGTAAACCTTCTGACATACCTCAGTTTCAGCCTTTTCAAGGTCAAGACATCTCCTTTCAAGATTCTGCTTATATTGTAATCCCTTTCTTTTCAATATATTTGCCATCTCAATAAGAAAACTGGATTGGGAGCTCAAATTTTCCAATCTGAAAATGAATTTGTTTGATGTTAATAAATGCAATACAAAATTCTACCTCCAAATATATGCAGGTACTTCTTAAAATAAAATAAGTGGATCCATATGAACATAATCCAAAGATATTTTCAGTGCCAAAATATCAAAACCAAACTATAAAATAACTATAGTTGATGGGTCCATGTATGAACATAAATTTGGCCAAAGGACACGAGGTCACACAATGTTGAAAGACAAGGAAATAGACAAGACTGAAAGTTAAATAAAATAAAGTTCATGTGAACTTAACTTGATGGATATACAATCTATACATCACTATCCCCACCATAGGGTCCGGAACAGCCAGATTTTAAAGTGAAAAAAATTGACCATTTTGCATGAAGCAGGGATGAGAGGTTGGCAGGGCTACCTCAGTCAATTGTGGAATTATAAACTGACAGATATCAGAGAAAAGTAGCAACAACAAGTCATTTATATCATTAAGGATCTGTCTAAAACTAGAATTCTCTTAATCAGTTTCAGTTGATAGCCTTAAAAGTGACAACAATGAGCTTAATCACACCTACAGGACAATATTAACCAGTCTTTTGAGTATTAGCAATCTGGAAATAGCAAACTGAAGTTAATGAATTCATAAGTCAATATCCGCAAATAAGTCCTGAAGTAGAGACAGAGCCAGTCAATCATTCTTTACTAAGCAATGCCAAGGGCTGAGGGAAAAACCCAATATCATATATTTGAGAGGAAAACAATGCAGTTAAACAGTTACAACCACAATGTGAAAACCAATGATAAAATTCATTTGGTTACGGAGCAGAAATCAGTTTAAAAACTTCAAGCTAAGGGGTTTCTTTCTACTTATAACCTTTAATTCATTTGCAAAGACATATAAGAGAAAATAGAACCAAGACTATTTCGGTCACTTATAGCATAAAGAGTGTTATGAGACCCACCAACATCCCATAAGACTTCTCTGAGCATCCCCTCAAAGAAGATTTATCAATTGGGAAATGAGAGGAAAAAAAAAAGGTAACTTTGATCGAGAAAGTACCTTAGATTGCTCCTCTTCATATCTTCTGCTACTCGACATTCAAAGCCAGCAATTGCTTTAGACAGTCTTTCAACAAGAATAATTATTGATTTCATCTGTTTTCTATGCTCAATTTCATTTGCTTTAACCAATGATAAAATTTTTTCCTTCTCTTTGGCAGCATCAAGAAGCCTCCTTCTCTCATCATTGCTTTCCCTCAAATTTTTCACTGCCTGGTCAAGCTTCAGATTCAATTCACGTATCTCCACTTTACGTTGTTCAAGTTTCTCCAATGCTTGATGGAAATTATTCTTCAGAACGCTGGATTCTTCATTGCACTTGGAAATTATCATTTGCTGCTGGTTTCTCTGATTCCTTACAATGTCAAGCTCTTGAGAAGCCGCCATAAATTTCTCCTTTTCTCTTGCCAATGCAGCTGCTGTTTCATTAAGTAACTTCTCCTTTTCATCAACTGCTGATGCCATTAAGTGCATATGTTGCTGCAATTTTTCCTTCTCTGCAATTTCCAGTTTTAGTACCCTTTCGCTCTCAAATGCATCCATACTTAATTCATGGATTTTCTCCTTGGCTTCTGTGAAGGCTTCTCTGAATATGATTGTGCATAGTCCTTCGGTAATTAAAGATTCCAAATCAGAATCTTTAAATTCAATCTTGCTCGCATGTGAGATTTTGCAAGAGGCATCTTCCAATATAGGGTCATAAATTTCTTTCATGATATTGTGCTCCATCTCTGAATCTTCACTGATCCGCTTAATCCTGCTGATTGCCTCCCTGATGAAGCAGTAGTATACATCTCCACTAATGGTAGCGTCAATATATGCATCTTCAACAGCAGATTCAAGGCTTTCTACCTTTTTCAATAAGCTTTCCTCGGATACAGAGTACTGTGACATCCTCACTATGGCATCAGAAACTTGTGAAGAAAGGCAGTTAACTTCCTTTTTACTGTCTGAGAGTGAGTCTCTCAGTTGATGGTTTTCTGAACGAAGAGATTCTAATCTGTCCATCAAAATGATGAGATTCTCATTATTATTACTTAATAAAGGAAAACTTTCACTTTCCACCAGAATCCTATCCAATTTCACAATGGCATCTGGGATCTTGTTCCTGAGGACATCAAACTCCTTATCCTTCCTAGATGGCAGAGAAGAATCCTTCTCTTTCAAGTACTCCCGTTTGAGGCTAAAATATTTTTCAGTCATATCATGTAGTTTATAGTCATGGTTCCTCTTCATTTTTGTCATCTCAACCTTGAAAAAATTCACCAACTCCTCCTTTGACATGTGTGTTAGTTGCGCAGGATCTAAATTTTCTGGTACAGTAATCACTGACTCTCCATGCATGCCATTTCCTTCCCAAGGTGAAGCTGATGATGAAACATGATTCCCTGAAACCTTTCGATGCAAATGATCAGTCCTTTTATTCTTATTCAAATCACCATTTATTTCCAATGAACTGTGACAATTCAACATCCCAATTTCAGGATTAGACAGTGATTTAGAAATGGCATCTAACTCCTTACGCAAACTGGAAATCTCATTGATCTTCTCAATCCAATTTACATTTTCACTACCAGAACAGTGAGCATTTTGATCCCATAGTCTTTCTTCAACTTGTTTCTTCAAACTCCGAGTACAAGTTGTAAACACCAAACGTTCAACTTCTTCCTGATATTCTCGCTCCAGCTCCCATTGACAGAGTGAAGCATTATAAGAGTAAACAATACTGTCCACTACCTCATAAACAGAGTCCAGGGTTATACTTAAGGAATCAAGTGTTTTATCCACATCAATCCATTTTTCAGGTTTGGCCTCTTGCAAAATACCACCCAATCCCACTGATTCAGAAACTGAATTAATCTTCCTAATAGAACTATGCCCTCTGATTTGGTAAATTTCCATTCTCAGATTCTTGAACTGTCCTTTAGCTGCACTCTTAAGACTGCTAAAAGATTCTAATATCTTCTCATGCTCAAATAAAGCATCTGAAAATCTTGAAAATACACCAATTCTTGGTTCATTGTGCTTCACTAAAGATCTCGAGGGTTTGTTTTCATCTGAACCAACACAGTAAGGATTGACCATTTTCTTCAACCATGTTAATTCCAACTCGTTCTGAGCAATCTTATCAGCAGCATCTTGCTCAACAGCATTGACAATGCCCCTGATGACAGAGTCACTCACCATCCTAGAAATGGTCAAGCGGTCCTTGATGTCTTCGACATATGAATCAAAGTCATCGAGAAACTCAACATCCAGTTCCTCACTCTCTTTTAAAGTATCGCCACTGTGCAACAACCCATGCATAGAAGCATCAAAACCTGAAACAACGCTAGGATCTACATCTTTACAACTTTCCATGGCCATTTAAGAATTGCTTCCCACCAAGAGGATTACACTGAAAAAAAAAAGGCAAAAAAGCAATGCAAATCAATGTCAACTAGACATACTGCTCAATATCATAATAAGTTTCTAAGCTTCAATGAGCTGAATAACTGAATTTGATAGAAAATTTTTTGCTTACTTGTAGTCAACAAAACGTCAATCAACGTCATATAAATCCAAATTTCATCGGTTTACCTAGTTGAGCTCCGGATTTTAGTGTAAAAGAAATGAACAAATGAACAACAAAGCTTCAAAATTTTCAATTCTATTTCCTTTTCAAGATTTATTCTTAACCGTCAAACAACAGCAATAAGCTCCAAGTCAAAATTTTCAAAAACAATTTCCAACCAAATTAACAATATCTTAAGCCACTTGACACCAAAAATTCAGCTTAAAACATTCATAAATGTATTTAAACAAAAAAAAAAAAAAGAAACTTAAGCTCAGCATTGTGAGCAGCAGTTAACAAAAGCGCAGAATCGCCAAAAAAAGAAATACAATTAAATTAAAATAAAAGGGCCGACTTACATTTTCTTTGTTCGGAGAAATTAAAGGTAAAAAATGGTGTTTAGGGTTTCTAAGAAAATGGACAAAAAGAGTCAAAGATGGGATTTTGGTACTATGGGTGAGCGGGAGTGGGAACGGCAAACTATACAATGAAATGAACTTTAAGCGTTTGACATATTTACATAAACTGCCATATTGCTTGCCCTCTATCGAAGAAACCTAAAACATGTATACTGACCATGATTTAAGGTTGTCCCTTTTAGTTATTGGAATACTTGGCTTCTTTCATCTCTGTCGTTTATTGTTGATGGAGTTCAAAATTTTAACGTAATTACCCCCACCATCAAAATCATAAGCACACCTTTTGCTTTAACAACTGCAAAACCCAATTAAAAAAATAATAAAAAGTAACTCTTCGACAAGATGTGATCGTGTTCATCAACGAATCAGATTGGAAGTGATTGATATTTATAAAATTTATTTTATGATTTCATTTCATCCACATGAAAATTCATTTAATTTAAACCCAATATTAACATCTTCATCCTTTTGATATTTAAAATTTAAATAAAAAAATATTTTTACGAATAAAGTTGTAAGTTTGAGAATTTTTGTTTAAGATTTGATATGACTTTTGAGTGGAGGGCTGCAGATTTGTTTGGACAGCTCGACTAACTAGCCCCATTAAAGTTACTTTTAATTGATGGAGACTACCATTTTTTTTTTCTTTTTGCAAGGAGACTAAAGCTCACGAAAAATATTGAGAAATGGCAATATGCAAGTACTGGAATCAGAACTTAATCCTGAAGGAATCACTGCCTGGGTGGGTAAACTATATGGGTTAAGTAACTTGTTCAAACATAAACAAATTTGAATAGCTATCAATAACCTTTAGTTCATGTCAATTCACAAAACATTTCTCTTGGATCTAAGGGTGTATCAATTTACCCAAATTTAATGTTTTATTAATTACGTGAGTTCATTATTTTTCATAATTGAATGCAACCGAAATAAAAATTTAAAGGAAAACAAATCATGAAAGGATAAGTGACTAACCATGTACCATTTTAGCCCAAGAGTGCTTAAACAGATCAGTTTGCAAGCTTAGGGACTTGATTATCAAGTTGCTAAAATTTTCAGACTTCGTCTACCCGTAAATTTGATGAGGCTTAAGTTTGTCAACCTTGGCAACTCGAAAGTTTTAGAGACATTATTAATTGTCAAGGGTAAGCTCATCTAAGTCAACTTAAAAAGTCTAGTCGTGCTTGAGTTTATACTTGTTCTATGTTTTGACTGACTTCTTGGGGTGAATCTTTCATTAGTTTGTATTAAATGATCTCGTCCAACAATTTTATCATACTCAGCTTCTTCTTATTTGTATTTAGAATTACTCATACAGTTTGATAGATTTAATTCATACAAATCGAGTTTTGAATATTTTTTATTAATTCAAGCTGATGTAAATATTCAATAATAAAATTTTTTTAATTTAAATATACTTATAAAAATAAAAATTTTAATTTCTTAATATTTTATAAATAATGATCCAAGATTTTGAACCAAGCTCAACTCAATTCAAGTTTAGGTAAAAAAAAGTTTAAAAATTTTGAACTGTAACCTAAGTCGGCTCTTGGACCGTGGCACAAGGAGTTGATGAATTTTAAAAGAGGTTTTTTTTTTTTTTTTTTTTTTAGATTTTAATATAGCCATAACCTTCTAACTCCTATCAAATTTACTCACCTAAAGAGGACATTATGAGCCCAAACTCTCTTGAATCTAAAACCTCCAAGAGTCTAGTAATAATATAATGCCAATTGAGCTAATACTTAATCGGCAAAAGAAAGTGTTCTATTCAATAGCAAACTACTGTTTAGACGCAACACAAAAACTAGAAATCATCAATCAATCTCCGTTATGTTTGTTCTGAACCTGCAAAACTTTGGACCATAGATCTTGTGGTCATAATGGAATATGAAAATTACACCTATAGAGGATCATTTAGAAGAGGTCTCTACATGCCATTGCCAACTAGTGGCAGCCTCCAATTCTATAGTTTATCAGTATATCCAATAAGCCAAGGAAACAATACCATAACAAAAAGGGGAAAAAAATGAAATATTTGCATAAAATGATATCTTCCACTCTCAAGGAGACTAGAATACCCAAATGCCCAGGCATTGTTGCTTTTATATTCAGCAGTTTTCAGCTCTATAACCTATAATATTCGAACTCTTCATATATCCAATACACTTTTGAATATGAGTACGAGGATATTACCCTCCAAATACATAAAAAACTTACAAAATTTGAACGTATTCATGCTAGGCAGATACTCATATCCGACACTTATACTCAAATCCGAGTAACATAGTTTATAACCTTCAACGAGCTGGATTTCAGATTTTAGTAATTTCCCTCTGGATGCAAGGCGCATCTTTCTTTTTTCTTTTGATGGAAGAGTTAAACCTTCCACCCACTTTTGGTGCACTTCGAATAATGGTTGATAAGAAATGTTAGTACCAATAAACCGAATTCATCTATAATATAATGCTAAAAGCAATAAAGATTCAAACCAATTCCATTTCAGGAATATCCCCCCAAAAGAAGGGATATCCATCATCTTTTAATTGCAATGCCAAATCATCCAACAAAGCATATATAAGCATACCTTCAGGGTGACTTCTATCTTCAACAGTAAATCTATGTGTTTTTCCATTCACTTGAACAAGGCTTTGCCCAGGAGATTTGCTCACTTTATTATGTTTCATCAATAATCTTATCGTTGCAACTCTATCCCACTTCCCAGTTGATGCATATATGTTTGCCATTTCCACGTATGGAGCAGCCTCTTGAGGCTCCATCTCGAACAGGCGATTTGCGACATACTTACCAATCTCTACATTGTGGTGAACCTTGCAAGCACTAAGCAATGCACTCAATATGCCAGCATCTGGTTCAATTGGCATATTTAAAACAAACTCCAATGCTTCTATAAGCTTACCTTTACGTCCGATAAGATCTGCCATACATGAATAATGATCTAATCCAGGATTGATATCATATACCTCAGTCATCATCTTGAAGAATTCCCATCCTTTATCAAGAAAGCCTGCATGAGTGCAAGCTTGAAGGACAGCAAGGAATGTTACGTGGTTCGGTTTTAAGCCCGAACCTCTCATCCGATGGAAAAGGTCCAAAGCTTCTTCAACTTCTCCGTTCATAGCACAACCAGAGATCATGGTAGTCCAAGAAACAATAGTTTTCTCGGGCATGGCACAAAAGATCTCTCGAGCCTCATATATACTACCACATTTCGAATACATATCGATTAGTGCATTGCAAACCATTACATCATCTTTAAATCCTTTAGATTTGGCATAACTGTGAATCCATTTTCCAAGCTCAAGTGATCCTGTCTGGCCACATCCTGAAACCAAAGAAAGTACAGTAACCAAATCAGGTGTCTCACCAGCTTTTTCCATTAAATAAAACAAGGACATTGCGTCATCCATGTTCCCTTTCTCAGCATATCCACTAATCATAACAGTCCATGAAACACATGTCCTACCAGACATGCAGTCAAATAAGAGTCTTGCAGAATTAATATCTCCACACTTGGAATACATGGATATCAGAGTATTGGCTACAGATAAGTTCAAGTCACAACCCAATTGTATTCCATGAGAGTGAATTAGCATTCCCCGAAATAGAGCTTCGGATTGCGCAAATGATGAAATCAAGCTGACGATAGAGCTTGCATCAGGCCTAAATCCATCCACTAGCATCCTTCTATATAAATCAAAAGCATCAAGAAAATTTTCAAAGTTTGCGTATCCAGCAATCATGGAATTCCAAGAGATAACAGTCCTCACATCAATCTCATCAAAAACCTTCTCTGCCGATACCAAGTCACCACATTTGGCATATAGAGCAATCCAAGTGTTAGCTACTTTAACATTTGCAGCAACCCCAATTTGAATCCCAAAAGAATGAACTACCTTAACTAATTCCAAATTCTTTGCACTCAAAACTCCCAGACTAAGTCCCACAACAGTGACCGAATCAGGGTGAATGCCAGTAAACCTCATCCCATCAAAAAGAGTTAACACCTTATCAAGAAAACCCAACTGAGCAGAACCGATAAGCATTGCATTCCAAGCGGCCACATCTCTTTTAGGCATTCTTTCAAACACTTTGTACGCGCAATCTACCTGATCACATTTCATGTACATGTCAACCATCGCTGTTTGTACGAAAATGTCGTTTCCAAATGGTGACTTCAAGATTTGGTTGTGGACAGTTTGGGAATATTTGAGGTTGGAAAGCTTGGCACAAGCTTTTGCAACAAAAGGAAAGGTTAAGTTGTTTGGTTCCAACCCTTTTTGCTTCATTTGGCGAAAGAGAAGAAGGGCTTTTTGGGCACTGTTTTGACTTACAGCCTCCTTTATTCGCGAGTTCCATAGTTTAACAGTTAAAAATTTTGAAAAGACGTTGAGACTTTGAGTAACAGCATATGCTTCCATTCCTCATTGCTTTTCCTGGAAATCAATGAAAACAAAATCGTTACCCATTCTGCTTACGTTATGGTATTTAAATAAATTACACTTAAATTGGAAAGGAAAAAGGAAAGGGCGAATGAAAGATTGAAGTTTGAAGGAGACACCAGCAACAACTGAAGTGGAGAAAAAAGCAACAACGTTTGGCTTGCGACTGCGACTGCGACTGCGACTGCGACAGCGACGTCTATGGCGACAGCGACGTCGATGGCGACTGCTACGGCCACTGGGAGCCTTGCTCAGTTTAGGACACGTAAATACCCTTCAAATGGGGAATTAAGTAATATGGTCTTTGGGCCTGTTGGGTCTTATGCATCTGTCAAGCTCAAATTCTAACCCAATAACATTTGAAAGCAGACAGTAAATTAATTAATTTAAAAATTTCCTAAAATAAATTCAAAGTTATATTCAAATAACACAAAAGATTTTCAATTTTTTAGTTTCTTTTTAAAAAAAACCTTGGGAAAGTACACTTTGTAGTTTGTTTGGAACTTATTTTTAATTTTTTTTAGTTATTATAAAATAACTAGATAAATAGGTGGAAAATAAAATATTTGCACAAATCTTTTGTACCTCAATGGAATAATTGTTGATGTTTTGGTACATCAAATTTATAATTATTTAGAAGATATAAATATATATGTACATAAATAGTTCTTTTATAAGGCCGAAAACTCACAAAGAACGAAGATTAAAAGGTTAAAGAATGAGTCATTTAAATTTAACTTAATATTAAAGAGTTATTATCCCGCCTACCAATGATAAAAATTTTTAACTTCATAAATAAAATTAAAAACTACCTTTGTTTTAAAATAAAAGACCACGTGAATATGGCTCGAATATGTAATCACTCTAATTACATAGAATGAAGGCACTCAATATTTGACTCAAAATCTTAGAGATTACAATGTTTTCATATATAAGTTTTGACAAATAAATAAAAAATATGATGCTAGTATGATTTAAAAATTTATAAAATAGAGTGATATAACGTTATGACATATTAACAGCTAAAGTTCGAGCTAATGAGTGTTTTTATTAATCCTCCATAGGAGGATTAAGACCTAAAGTTTGGATGCAAAAACAAAACTAGCATCAATCATAAATCTAAGGCAACATATGTGTATATATATGTATATATGTATATATGTATGTATGTTAATCAAAGGTGCAATGATCTTTCAAGACTTGGCGAGCAAGATCCATTGCACCACATTTTTTATAGATTAGATGCAAATTGAAAGCAGCTTCCCTGCGAAGATCACAATACCCATCTTTTTTTTTATTCTCAACTACATGATCCCAATTCTCATTGGGAAGTTTTGGGATGGGATGATCCTTCTCCACGCTCGCTAGCACCTTTTCGTAGTAAGAAACTGCTAGAGTCACAAGTCCGACGTGATGGCATGCCCGTCCGATATTATACAATGCTTCCTGCACCAACAATGTGTCAGCTGAGGCATTTCTTTTTTGCATTCAACAACGAGTGATAATAATATCATGAAATACATCGCCTGACTAACTCCATGTCAGGTTCAAGTAGTGTCACATATTGCAAAACCCCAGAGGAAAGAATCCATGGTCATACGCATTTCGAAGACCAAATTCCGAAACATTCGCCATATTGTAAGGACAACCTTTACAGATTCTGTGGGCATCTTGCGTATTAGCTTTAACAAATGTGATCATGGCATAACCTTTTACAAGTACCGGCAGGAATTCAATCTAAGCCTAACCATCTTTATCATGGAATAACCTTTTATATTTATTCAAATGCAGAAGTGTGAAGGGGTCAAATGATAACATTGAGTTGCTAGAGCAGAAATCAGAAAGTCCGAACCATCTCTAAGAAGGTAATTATTTATTGCAAAATATTTATAAATATAGATTCTATGTTACTTGGACTCTGAGTGAATGATGGATATGGTTATGTGCCCGACATGGGTATGCTCAACTTTTCTAAATTTTTTTCATATATTTTGAGGATCTTCCCTCCGTAATCATGTCCAAATATGTGTTGGACACGGGTACTTCAAGGAAAATGAAGAGTCGGAGTAACAAAGCATACATGAAGATCGAAATCATTCTGCCAGAAAAATGCGCTTGATTTTAATAAGAAACATAGGATGTCCTATAACTCGATCATTTATTTTAGTGGAATTATTCAAACTTATGAACTAGCAGGTTCACAGCAAGGTAACTCGCATGAAAATAATAAATAAGCAGACTGTATCACGTTCATTGGTTTTACATAAAACATAATACATAAGGCGTGTGGAGAGACGGCATTCTCCCTGGTATATAACTTTTACTACTTTTAGCACTTAAAAATCTGAAGCATTTCGCCATAATTCAACTGTAGAATAACCCTTCTTTTGTTCTTATCCAAAAACAATAGCAAAAGCAAGGTGCAAAAATAAAAATGACAGCAAAAAAGAAAAAGACATGACATATTAAGCACGGTAATAAATAGGAAAAAAGTAAGATTTAGTATAAGAAAAAAAACCGAACCTGGCTACTCTCACAAAGTCGAAGATTGTTATAGAGGAATGCTAAGCCTTGTACAAGACATTGATGCTTGTTCTGGAGCCTAAATCCAAGAGTTAAGTTGATTAATGCAGTCCCTGTAAGGTATAACAAACAACTCAACGATAACGAATAATTTCAAATCAAAGAGACAAGATGCAGGTGTATCAACATCCTAAGGATGCTACCAAAAAGAGAGAAGGAAATATACCAACACACAAATTAATTAAAGGATTCTCTGGCAACAACTTATAAGCTTCAAGGTATTCTCGAGCAGCATCTTGGTGTTGACTACCCATGGTAAACTGATGGCCAGAAATGACCATAGATGGTACACAATCTTTGTGTTTGCTTCGTATGGAACGTAGAAACTTGCAATGCCTTGAATAACTTTTTCCCGATCTAAGACTGAAGAAGTAAACCAATAATTAATAACTAGTTGCTGAGTGGGAAACAACAAGTATTTAGAAAGACCAATATATGTCCAAGTCAAGATGACAAAAAGTAACTACCCAGAGAAGCTGAAAATAAAACAAAATACGATGCCAAAGGATAAATACAAATCATAATCGTGATTAAACATCTGATGTTTAGTAAAAGAACATATGATACCAAGTTGTCTGACTAATATTTTCTCAAATATTGCAAAAGGTACATATCATCTATAACTTTTTCACCATACATGAGTAGGAATACTTGCGTATACAATAAAGCCCTCTATCAAGCAAGGACAATTTCATAATTTTCTCCTTCCAAGAAGGGAGAGAACATTAAACCATAAAAATTGACATAAAACAGTTTTGGTACAAAGTTGAGATATAACATTAGGTGATATTATATGAATGTCTAAGGCTTAATATAAGCCTTCAAATTTCCACAACAGGATGTTCATCTAAAAATGGAATAAACATTGAGGAATGGAATACCTAGGAATTATTTTATAATAGCAGTTCCAAGCAGTAATGCTGTAAGGATGCTGCTGAACAATGTGTTTTATGCAGTCAAAACCATGCTTGGAATCCATGGTGCTGTATGCCATTTCTGTAGAATTACATGAAATTTTAGCAACTCATCAAATATCTAAAATGATGAAGAAAACAAATTCATTGAAGATATCAACTAGTGGGCCCAATCTAAAAGAATGAAGACTAAGTAAGGTGAGGAATTACGTGCTCCAAGTGATCGAAGTTGCTCCTGCTTATCAACAGGTAAAATGTTATGACCTGATTTTAATGCAAGTTTGATAATCTCCAATGCTTCATAATACCTTTGTAAAGATTCCAATGCCTTGCATAACTGATGAGCAGAAAGAACACTTATTATGCATGAAAAGGGTAGGGGAAAAAAACTTTCAACTATCTGAAAGATATAAGGACGAAATAAACAAAGGAACATCAGGTAAAAAATTTTATAATTGAAAGAAATCCAAATGTAATACTCAGCTTAAGAGAGGCAAAAATAGTCAAACTTTTACTGAAGTGGAAGAAAAAGGTTTAAAATTCAAAGATATCAGAGAAAGAAGAGCTAAAACGAAATGCACTAACGTCTATGATAAGGTCTTGGTGCTCCTCATCTTTTAAAAGATTATGCAGAGGTGGTACTTTAACATGTTCTTCCTGCAACAAACAACAAAATAAATGTATACGTAGGTAAGGCTGGAATCAGACAGTCTTGTCACTTTAAAAATTTAAATTCTTGTTAAACCAAATACACACATTAGGATTACCTCAGATTCAGCATTGGCATCATCACTATGCCAATCAAGTCCAGCAGCAATTGCTGCAGCTTTCTTTTCTTCCTTCAAAGCTGCTTTCTTTTGTAGCAGCTTTCTTGCTCTGGAAGCTTTCATCCTATTTTTCAAGCATCAATCTCAAAACAGTTAATTTATACGATACATTGAACAGAAGAAAAAAAGGGAAAAAGTGTATGACAAATGTTTGATTGAAGCTTAAAAAAAAATTTTTTTATATTATTCGATTCATGTACTAATTTTACTTGAAATGCCCACTTTCGCAATACCCCAACTGGTGAAAACAGAGAGGCAAGGAAAGTTAAAAATTTTCTTACAATGCGAAATGCCTATTATAACTTCTTTATACTTTATAAAGTTTGATTTATTTTTTTTTTAATTTCCCTTTTACACTTTTACATTGATAATAATGGCATGTTGCCATTTTCTTTTGATTTCTTACAATTGAAAATTATAGTACATTGTTTTACAATTTGGTTTGGTAAGAAAACAAAAGCTTGGTTTTATTTTAGATAGTCTATAAAAGAAAGTTATAATTGGAAAAAATATATATATATTACTAATGATTAATGAATCACTTCCTTTCCTTTCCACTACTTAACCAAAAATGGTTGTTAAGATTCCTCTCCCTTCATTGCCTACTAATTTTAGCTATCAAAGCAATGGTACGTATATACTTTACTTTCCTCTAGAAACCCTTAATTTCCTTTACTTTCCTTCCCTTAGCGTTCGAGAACAAACTTTGTCCTAGTTTTGGGCTCATCAATGAGCAAACATTAATTAAGAAAGTGGCCAGCTCATTTAAACAAAATTTGAGCAAATTAACTCAAGTCAACTTGGCACTTCAATAAGAAATAATTAACTCATAAATTCAAATTGAATTAACCTTTAGTTCAATAAAAGCTCAAACAAGCGTTGCTAGAAAATGCAGGTAATCTGCTCCGCTCAACCACTTGGAAATCCTAACACCCAAGAATAGTTCCATGGTTTAACTTGCTAGTTGTTAAAGACTTATATCTAACATCTATAACAAATAAAGTACAATATCAAACACATCATTTTTTTTTCTTTAAATTTAATTCGGCAAAATAAGAGGTATCAGAAATAGCTAGATAGATATGGAATTATACCCAAAAAAAAAAAAGCAACAATTCTCTAGGACACCCATTAATACAAACAAACATTTATAATTATGAAAAATATAAATTTTGGGGTAGAAAGAGGGCTGTTTACACCATGAATTGAGAACAAAATTCACTACTCACCTATCTGCTGAAGTTACTATTGGTCTTGACCCACAAAAAACACCATCAGTTTGCTGATCATCAACTTTTTTGATTCTTTCGAATAGATCACTCTCTCTTAGTCTTTTCTTCACCTTTATCTGACCAAGAACAGCCGGTAAATGAGAAATCCTGAACGCATGGATTTCTTTTAAAGAAAAAAGAAACAGGAATTTAAGTGTTAGATTACTCCCCATGCACTATAACTCCAGAGATATGTTACAACGTTTTATATTTCCTAAAGTATCAGTGAGCGAGACATATCCAATAAACATGGATATGGATTTTTTAACCCTCCAAATAAGGCAAAACAAAGAAATAATTGAACTTACCATACTAGACACATACCAACATCAGACATGCACCCCAAGTCTCAACAACATAGCTCCAAATTTCTAGCTTAGAAGCTTCAATAGGAAGAGCTGATATATATACTCTAAATTGTGCCATATGATATTCTGAAGCACATTACACTTTAAAGGATATACCACGGAAGCCAAATGAACATATACCTTAGAAGATTCAAATCTAGACTGTACATATGGGCAGTAGATATGTACATATTTGAGTGAAACACGCATTGAGGTAGCTTTAAATGTGAACATCAAGTCAAACTAGCTCCTTGCCGAAAAATTTTGGTGATTCAGGGCTAGAATCTAGATATCTTCTGGAACTTCTTATTTAGGTCAAATTTGGAAAGAAAAAAAGAGATTCTAGCAAATGCTATGACATTAAAAGACTTTTATCGTTACCTTCTGCCGAAGAGATTCAATATAAAGAGACTCTCGAACCAAAGGGAGAATTGTGTTGACAAAATCCTCAATCATCCCTTTAGCTCTATAAATGTTGCATAGCTTCAATTTTATTTTCCCATTGAGCCACCACAATTTAGATGTATCAGAATTCTCATCAATATTGTCCAAATCTACATGCCACAAATTAAAGAAAAAAGACCGTTATGCACTGCTTTACATGTATAGCAAGGATGAAAAAATCATGAGAATATTTACCAGAATTTTTGGGAGGGGACAGCAAAGAAATCGCTTCATCTTCTTTAGAATTTTCAATAAGGAGAGAAGCCAAATTCAAACGAGCATCAACATTGTCTTCTAGTCGTTGCAGAGCTGAACCGCATCCATTGTCATCCATTAAAATTAAAACGTTATGAGAAATTAAGTGCAGGAATGGACTTGCTAGTAAAGAGATGTTCCAATAGACAGCTCATTAAGACTATCATCAGGCTTTGTCATGTGATTAACATCATCAAAAAACACACCCATCCAACATACATAAATTTCCCACATTCAAAAGGCCATAAATCAAATTTCCAGAGTTATGTTCTCAAGCAGAAAGAAAAAGGGAAAATACATAAATAATTAAATAAATAAAAACTGCAGAAACAAAACAGCTTTTTAATTATTTAATTCACTTCCTCTATGGTGAAATTGATCAAGCAATCATTGACTTAAATCATATATTTAGAATCAAATGTAACCAATCATAATTCTCAGCATCTCTTATTATCGCTCTCCATATTTTGTCCCAAGACCCCCCCCCCCCCAAAAGAAAAAAAAGGCTCCCCTGGATCAAGAGCATCAAGAATATGGCCCTTTGGGGCTTTCTCCATTGGCAGTAGGCTGAAACATGTATATTTTGTGCTTTGGTGTTCTTGCATTCTCCATCAACATGCATTACAATCAGTATCTAACATGGCCAGAACCTCAGTTATTTCTTGCAATCTAGCTTTCTCTTAACTTTTCTATCCACACTAGTTTATGGTCAAAAATTTTCAAACAGAGACTATAATGCACGTTTTAAATAGTACAGCAATAACTCAAAACAATACTTACAACTCAACACAACAAAGAAGAATAACAGCAATCACATTGAGACTGGCAGGCTCTAGTAGGATACACACAGATCTCATAGATTCAGGAAAATGGATGTATGCATATATAAACATAAACACACAAATATGCACATATATTTACAATTCCAGCTCTGCAATTCACTCCAGCATTATTGGCGCATCACCTTTTCATTTAAAGATAAAGAAGACAACATTTTCCCCTTTTTCTCTTCCTACATTCTCTGCATTATTCTTATAATTTTCTTGCTATTTTCCACTATTATTTCATCTTGGGATCCTAGCCTTCCTTAGACCCTAAGAATCCTACACTGACCAGACCCATCATTCCCATAACAATCTATTAACATCCAAATCAAATTTTTCCACACACACAACCTAAATGTTGAACATATGCACCAGGGAAAATACTCATCAATGAGTGCACCTCGTGCCTTAAACACACTGGATAAAATGGTTCTAATATGAACTTTTATTTTGATCAAGTAGAATTTTTGGGGAAGAACATTCAAACCCAGCTCTTTGAGCATGAAGAAACATGCAGCTATCAGGTGCACGTATAGGGTAAAAATGCATTCAAATAATTACGTGTTCACATACCTTTTTGAAAGTACTTGATTGCTCGCGTTCTTTCTCCCAAGGACAAGTGACACTGAGCAATTTTGAGATGTAAATGATCCTGTTGAAGAAAATTAGAAATACAAATAAGAAAGCAACAATAACCCAGTGTCCTAATAATGAGTAGGGTGCACAGAAATATACAAACAAGCTCTGCTGAAAACAAACATGTGTATGCATGTCTGCTATAAAATTTAACACCAAAAAGGCCACAAGCATGATAGAAGCAATGCACAGCAATATCATCATCCATGGAAAAATATTTAAGGTAAATGAAACTTTCCATTAACAAATGTATCAGAAACCCTGAAGATAGGCAACCCGCTGTTATCAAACTAGCACAGTTATCCAGAAATCAAACGCAAGATGGTGCAACTCCCAAATGGTAAGGCCTATCTGTAGACCTTGTTTAGCATTTATTACTTAATCTTGCTTACTATATTTGTTAATAAACCCCTTTATGATCCACAAATCACACCTTCGAGTTACACTGGGAGGTCCTCATTGGACACAGAACTATAATCATTCAATAGTTGATACCCAATTAGTAACCCTAAAATGTAGCTAAAAGGATACTTTCTGATTGCTGATACATCTAATATCGTTTATATGGGAGTATTTCTTGTTCCTTGAAAAGAAGCCCTTTCCTAGAGTTCAAGCACTCTCCATTTTCATAATATTTCAAATTCATCAACAACAATTTTCGACAAAAGTCAAAACTGTTCATTGATTTTGGCAAAGAAACTAAATAGACATTCATTTGCTATCTAGGGGCTCATCCTACTCCAAATTCAGACAGGTTATACATGCATCTAAATAAGACAGATATGTTCCATATGAAGAGCTTAGGTATCCATATATCTATAGAAAAGGGTGTCAAACACCGAGAACAACTGAACAGATGCAGCTAAATTCACAGATCCTTTATTAATGCAACCAAATGCATGGTTCCATCCACTTCAATCATCAAAGCAAATATAAGAAAGCAGAGAAAAGTGACGGTACACAAAGGGGGGAGCTAGAGTACTTAACATGATACACTCCAATCAGTTGCCCACAACTGCATCTAACCCCAGAATCAGTATAATTTTAATTCTAATAATTCCTATAAATCAAGGGCAGGCAAGGTCCCATTCGCTCATCTCTTGCAAAATGTCTTAGACCATTTAACATGCATTAAATTACACAGAATGCATACTTAAGAACATTAAAACTCCAACACACAGCACTTCAAAAGAACTGTTATTTTTTTTTTCTTTTAAATAGCCTTTCTTCCAAAGTATGATACAGGTTTCATAACTATAGGAATTGGAGCTATAATAAATATAGAACTCAAACATACCTATATATATATATATATATGCCAAAAGAAAGCATTGCATCTAGAAAATAGCAAAAGATATAATTAAATAACTCTATAGCTATATTAAAGAAATGCAGTATTACATGCAAAAAGACAAACAATTCAACATCTTTTACTGTTACAAGAAATTTACCAATAGAGAAAGAGAGAGAACAAAATATGAAGTAATGAATGAAACAAAGAAAAAATAGCTAGCCTTACATCATCAACTCCATCATCATTCTCCAACATATAGTAATACTTCAATGCAGAGTTAACATGCCCAAGAGTCATAAATGTGTCCGCAACCTCAATAATCAAGTCAGCATGATCACGTGCTCTACTGAATTGCAATACGCTGAAGAACATCTGGAGATCATTTAAGAGTATTAAGAAAAAACCAGGGAGTTTGACAGATCGAATTCAATTTCTAACATATACAATCCAAATGTATGCTTCCAAAACCTCAAGTGTCTATGATATGGAGAACAAGGCTAAAATAGTAAACAAGGCCTAGTACTATGTCAAATTTCCCACATCTACATGGCTGTCGGCACACATATGGCAAAATAAAGGCTTTGTAGATGCTAAAGTGGCATAACATATAAGAACCAACTCTGCATGAATTTTCATATTTTTCAACATGAATGCTCACATATAAGCACTGATATAAGATAAAAAATTTTGCATACCTCTGCCTTCTCTGTATCTCCCAGGTGAATGTGGCAAATTCCTGCTTTAAGTTTCAAGTTGACAGGCAGTTCTTTTCCTGAATAGCACAAAACTTGGGCTTGCTCAATTTGCTGAAGAGCCCTTTCATATGCATTATTTTGCATAAACATAGCAACAAGAAGATCAATCACACTCAAATCAGCCTCATCTCGATGACCCTCAAGATAGTCCACCAACATGGTAAAAGATCGTTCAATCTGACCACACTTTTGGTATAACTGAGACAGAATAAAACAACAAAATTAAACATCTCAAGATAGAGGAATCACTATGCCAACGGATTCTGTAAGAGCTGGGACAATTGGAATTGAATGAGACACATGCAGCCTATTCCAGAATATGAAAGAGGTTCTGTGTTTTTTTTTTTGGGGGGGCACACTGCTCGTCTCCACAGTTCACACCAAGTGACAGAATATAAGGATTAGAGAAAGAAAAAAAATGAACAAATAACAGCCAAGGAGCAATCATCTAGCATTTTGTAGAGACAGATATTACAGAACCAAATATTTGGCCTCTCCTACGCATGATTTGGAATTAATCACTCAATATCCAAGCATAGAAAACTATTAATTAAACGTGTAGACATAAAACAAGAATAACACAGTTACTGGTTTTTTCTTAAAGCTATTATTAATGTTAAGACTTAAGAGGCTTAATAGATTTCCACTGGAGCTTCAATTTATCATTGGAACAAAGTTCAGATCTAGGGAGTTTTAAACCCCACCCTGCCCTACCTCCCTTTCCCTCTCTTCCCTCTCCTTAATTTTAAATAGGGGTGGCGAAAATGAAACAGAGAATAGAGGGAACATCAAAGAGATACGGAAGACAAAAAGAAATTTAGGAGACAGAAGAATTTGGCAAAAGGAACTGATAGAACCAAGGAGAAAGAAATCTTCATATTCATTACTCAAAATCTCAATATACAAAACCTATTAAAACTTGAAAAGAGATACATACTTTTCGGTAACACCTTAAGCCTTAATATAAATCTGAAACACTAAATAAATACAAAAATTTTACAATAGACCGTAAAATTTAACAGATTAACAAAACAAATCTTAATAGTTTAATCCTTCAATAAGCTTCATTTTATTCCATGTTTTCTTTAATTTATAACCCTGATTAAATACAGATTTTCAAATTAT
This sequence comes from Adansonia gregorii, assembly GCA_038382025.1. Classification (NCBI taxonomy): domain Eukaryota; kingdom Viridiplantae; phylum Streptophyta; class Magnoliopsida; order Malvales; family Malvaceae; genus Adansonia; species Adansonia gregorii. The sequence goes on from JBBYHO010000002.1 coordinate 17,722,998, forward strand.
GAAAACTATTAGCCGTTGGTTTACTAGGTCATGGTTGCCTAATCCCTCTTCCTGTCGCTCTACCCAATACCCTCTTTCTATTTCTACCCTTAATTCACTAATCTTCTTAAAATTAGCCCACCAAAGCAACAAAAATTGATTAGTCTATGAAAGTAGTTACCATATAACAATGGCTTTTTTTACATGCCTACCCCCAATTTATAAACAGAAAAAGGGTTACATGCCCATCATATTTTTACATGTGCCTTCCTTGCTGCAGTATTGTAGCATTTTCTTTTAGCTTTCCAAAACAAAGCCATTTAGTTACATCCTATATTCCAAGCCCCTGCAAAACTCTGTCTACCTTTTCATATTTTTCTATAGGCTCAATAATTGAAGATCTACAGCAATATTTCCCGAAATTGGACCATAACCCCAAATCACCCTCTCAAAAATCCAGATTTTGCTTCCGTAATTTTGGTTATACATACACACATGTGATCAAAGAATGAAGGATAGTATTGAAGATGAATACTAAACAAGAACCAAAAATTTAAAACTTAACAGCCCTTTCCAGCAGCCTAAAAGGCCATGTTCAATCCATTTCAAGCCCAAAACTCAAATTGCAATTTACCATTAGTGCTACCAAAACCATTGGAATCGACTGACCAGGAAGAACATATAAATAGATGGTAACAAATTCAAGAATTTTTCAAAATCTAAATAGATGGAAAATGTGGGGGAGTCTTAGACTTTTGGTAATTATGGGAGTTATTCAGATGGATTTAGAGGGAATGAAGGCCAAGGAAGGAAAGAAAAGAAAGTAATGGGGTAGCCATAGCAATATATAGCTGTAACCGAATCTCGTGAGTAAGAAGGTAGGTGAGAGACACATTCTGAGTGCTTGGGAAAGAAAAAGAGAAGAAAATAATTAAAAAAAAAAAGGTCCCATTCTAAGTTAACAGAGAAGCAGCCATAATTTGAAAATTAAAAAAAAAAAAAGCGACATCAATTTCAATTAAAATTATTTACATATCCACATGTAAGTAAACTCCAAACGATGAAAAACAATTTCATATATTGCACTAGCAAATTAGGAGAAAGAAAACTGGAAACTCATCATAAAAGATAATATGATGCTATGCAGATTACTAGATTAGTAATTTCGAGGTTCTCAAATTCCAAGTGTTATTTGCTTTTTGTTTAGAAAACAATATATTTCCATTTGACAGCACATAAAGTTGCATAAACAATATGTCCAGGTTATGCTGGCAGGCAGCTGCTGCAAAATAATAGTACTATAATGAAAAGCACAAGCAAATCATTACAAAGTTAAGACAGGAAGCAAAGGTACCAACAATATTTATTAAGGAGGAGATGCAAATCAAGGTTCACCTTAGCCCCACTTTTCAACGCTTCAACATCATCAGGAGAGAGTTGTTGAATTTGTTCATATGATTCAGCTGCTTTCTGATGATCACCGAGTTCAACATAAAGTGATGCTTGAAGACGTCTTAAACTAATATCCGTAGGATCTGCTATGATTGCTTTAGAAAGGCAATAGCAAGTCTGACTAACATTTTGTTGCTCTCTGTATTGGATAAATGTAATAGATCATAGCAAATCCAACATTTAAATTAAATCAAGGATAAAGCAGCACTACAATAAATCTATATGCAGCAAATTCTCATATTGTTTTGACTCGCTAGACATATTTAGTACATGATATGGTGTAAAGCTCCAAGGGAATTCCTTGAAATAATAGTGCTGGCAAGTCCTTCAGGTAACTTTGGAGAACAATAGGAGAATTATTTTACATGAAACAATAATTAACATGATTACATTATGAGTGCCCATCATTCTAGTTTATAATTCCCTGAAATAGGCCTGAATAGCATGGGGACCATTGTTCTATAATTTTCCATTTTTTTTTTTTTAAATATGATGTACATCATATAATAGGCATAGTTTAATCTCTTTCTAATTAATGATTTAATTCTTTTCAGTCTGCGCCCCAAAAGTTTTTGAATATTACTACATGATTTGATTGATATAATTATTACTTCTAAATACACAGTTTTAGGGTGCCACTAGAATACCATCTCTCAGATGATATTTGGCTGATGTGTATCATTTATGTAACTAACATGTTAAGTAAATCATAATCCATCACAGTTGCATCCCTATGTAACCAAACAAATAAAAATTATCTTGATTATTGAGATAAATTGGATTGAATCAAGATTAGGTTACTGATATGTCAAATTAGAGCTCATAATATCAATAGAGTTAGCTGCATTGTACTTAACCAGAATTATAATGAAAAACCTATGGGCATATCCATTTATGCTAATATCCAGGTAATAATAAATGGCAAAGGTAATATACTTTGTACATTCCAAGAAAAGGAGCCAAGAGCAATTACGTTATTCATATATTATTCCTATAAGACCTTGAGATAAGAATGAATAGCTCAAAGGCTAACAAAAGACCAATCATTAAGGTTTGAATATTAACTAAGAGATATTAAACAGACAACAGTAACAATCATAAAATGTAAAAGAATATTTATACCATTGGATCAAGCTGCAACGAGTAATAAATTGAAAAAGATGAGAAACTTACAAGGACCAGGTAAAAAGCAGTTTCCACAGATCAGGATCTTTTGGCTTAAGAAGTCCAGCTATCATGTAGAATTGAAAGGCCCTTTTATTATCACCAAGAGCTTTATAAGAAAGTCCGAGCATATGATATAAATGAGGAAAATTTGGTGCAAGTTTAACAACTTCATTCAGAACAGATATGGCCTGCAACCAAAATGATTTGGGAAAGATTCAGAAGGGAAGAACGAATCAAATCCAACAAACAATTACTACAACAGGAAAACAAACTGTAAAATAAGGTTAAGTACTTTCAACAAGTAAACAAACTACCATCTGGCAACTTAAAACCTAGCCACTATCAAGATAAGCACAATACAACTTGCAGGAAGCGTGTAAATTAAAAACAAGAGAGAGAGAGAGAGAGAGAGAGAGAGAGAAGAGTGTGCAAATTCAAAGAGAGAGAGGATAAAGGGAAACAAAACCCTATAAAGAATACAAATGCAGTACATACAATCCAGCAGCTCTTGATCAATGCTGATTCTTATATATTTTTTTCCAGTGAAAATCACTAAAACTGTGAGGAGAGATGCTGGGTATAATAAAAAAAAGCAAGAAACTTTGGTGACACTCTGAATGCCTAGTAATAGGGCATGGGTGACACTCTGAAGATCTAGTAAGAGGGCATTGGTGAAGATCTAATAGAAGCAATGAGATCAAACAATCTTAGGACTTAAACACACAACAGAATCTACTTGCAAAGCATCAAGTACAACCTAACTGAAAGCAGAAGGCACAGCATGCTCTAGGCCCAAAAAAGTAATGAAAAATAGTGCAATTAGTTGAAAAAGAGAAGCTAGACAACTAATTTTTTCTCCCTTTCTTTTCAAAATCAATAAAAAAAATCACCACGTGGAAAGAGAATTTCAGTTTTTTTAATGGACAAAAAAAGGGGCTTCTGGTATCACCAGGAATTTCCTCATGCTTAATGGCTGAAGATATCTAATGCCATCCAAAATAAAGACCATAGACTGATACAATATTAACTTAGGTTTAGATACAAAAAAGGAAAAACTATAAATCCAACAACCTAGATTACAAGTTATAACATTTGAATACATACCAAAAGTGACAGTATTAAAGAAATGTGTTAAAAGCCATACCAAGACAGGATCGTATATATAAGTTCAGGCAGACTATAAACATCAGTTATACATACTTCCCAAAGCAAAGTATGTAAATTAGTGACGATGGGTTGCCAAAGTGCAAGATATTGGGTTCAAAATCATTCTCACCAGCTCACATTCAAATGCCAGCAAAAACTAATAAACAGATAAAATATCACATTCAACAGTGAGTGTTTGGGAGCACACAATCCTTGTTTAACTGATATGAACACAACGCATCAACAGATGGATTTATCAATTAAACATCATACCTCTTTGAAACGGCCATTTCCATAGTGAAGTGTAGCATCTCCAACCATGCTCTTAATTTGGGGGCTCAGTTTATTCCTCGATCCAGTTCGCCTACCTCGTTTCTTAGGCTGCATTAGTTGCAAATAACATATAAGACATGCAACAGAAATTTGACAAGCCATCTGAAACAACTAAAATTTATGACTATTATCTTATCAATTGTGACTTAAAAATAGCAAGGAAGGAATATGAGTGTTTAAAAATATTAACCTTCCTCGATTTTCTCCGACCACCATAGTTCATAGCTTGCATTATTTCATCCATAATTCCTTCCGAAATATCCTCTTTTCTAGCCTTCTTCGATGACCCTTCACTGCTTTTAAAACAAATTTGGAATCAATAAAGCCTATAAGAATCACTGTTTCTTTTTCTTTCTCCGATGAAACGAATACATTCAGAATATGTCAGACAGTACAATTCCAGCCTTTTTTAAAAAGAAAAAGGAAAAACTAAGCGGAATTACCCGTGCATGTCGGCTAGTGCTTTGCGCTTCTTCTCCGCTAGAGCTTCATAGTCAAGAGCAACGTTGTCGGGACCCGACATTGTAATGGGGCCAAAAGAATCAATGGCTTGAACAAAAGCCTTCCTTCTTCAATTTGAATTTTATGCAGGAAGCTTAAGGAGCAAGGCAAGGGGAAGCAAAGCTTGGAGGTGGAGTGGAGGACTGGAGGGGTGGAGGAATGGCGGGAAGGGTTTATGAAGATGTAAAAAGATGAAAACGGAGAGTTCGAAGGAGAGAAGAGGAAACGCAAGAAAAGAGTCGGTAAGAAAGTGGAAGGTCTCCGGTAAGGCAAGGAGGCTGCCACCGGCGGCGCCGGTGATAGTAGGAGATAGAGGACGTTTGGGGGCAAAGATTATTTTGGGAAAGAAACAAAACAAACCTGGATTTTGAAAGGAAAAAAAAAATTATATATATATATTATCTATATCTCTCTGTAGTTGACATAAAACCCATTACAGAATCCCGTGTTAGTCTAGGAAATAACTTGAGAACGAAATTACAAAATAAATCACTGTGTATATATATATATATATATATGGTTATTTATTAATAATTTATTTTTTAAAATATAAATTTTTATATTTAAAAAAATCAATATATATAATTTTTAATCCTAAATTTGCGATATTAGAAACGACAGCATATATAATTAACCCTAGAAATTCAATTGGCTATAGGAAATTAACGGAAACAAAAGAAGGAAATTAAACTGAAACCCAAACTTAATGGCTGATGTGATAATAATATCCGATGACATCATAATATGTGACAAATTTTATATTTATAACCGCCATCTAAATTACGAATTAGGCTGCTTAATCCTCATAATGAAAAATGCTACAATAAATCAAATATATTATATTATTGACCCAATTTTAACATGTTAAAGACAAAACATATGATTAATCGTGAATTATGAACAAAATCTTTATAGGGGCTCACATAGTTTGTCATAAATTTTTTTTCTTATAAGAGCTAACGATCGTATAACTGAGTATTAAAAAAATACTAAAATTAATATGTAAGCTTGAGTTTGATTCAAGTATTCCTTCTCTATCTTCAATTTAATAAAAACTTTATATAATCAGCACATAATGAACTTTTACAATTAATAAAGAGATAACTTTTTGTACAATAGTCCCTTCCGTAAATGGTCTAAACATATATAATGAAGAAGTTTTAGTGTCTAGTAGACTTATTTAAGGGTCGGATTATTTGCTTGGTATTTGAAAGAGTCTAGACAAAAATATTAGATTCGAAAAATAAGTTTAGACAAAAAAATTAGGCTCGATTAAAAATGGGTCTGATCTTAGGTCAAACTTTCAAAGCCCGAGCCCAACCCGACCTAGCCTATTTTGTTATTACATTATATATTTATATTATATTTTATGTATTGCATAATTTTTGTCATATAAACAATACATGTACATAATATTATAGTTTAACTTTAAAAACTAAATTAAATTATTTATATTTATAAATTTAATAAAAATTATTAAATAAATAAAAATTAAACTTAAAAAAATATATTTTTTAAAAAATAAATTATAAAAATATAATATAAAATGATCTAAACAAGTTTGAACTGTCTATTTATAAATATAAATATGTTTAGATAAAATATGAGAATTATATCTCAAATTAAATTAAACTTAAATAAATATATTTAATATTAAAATCATATTCGGATGAACTATTTTCCCAATCTTTTCTTTAAATTTTACCAAACTGACTTCTTATTCCATCACTGACATTTTGTGATGACCAATTCGTCAATGCCCATGACATCCGGAAAATAGCCTTCCTGAAATTTGACATATTCTTCGTAAATCCCTCGATCCTTTCAAATACAGCATAAAAAAATCATTATAAAATTAGATCCATGTTCATAGAAAATAAACTAAAACAATATCGACTAAAAGTCAGATTTTAAACATTCATTGAGAGTGTTTCAACAATGTTTGAAGCCTATGAAAGGTCATACCGTTTAGGCAAATATTTTCCATGGCAAATTTTTATATATCATCGTCCAAGGATCAAGTTGCATCGTAGACTCATGTCAAAACATAATAAGATCTGGTGGACAACGTACTTAAATTGCATTAAATAAGAAGTTCCGCAATCTCACCTAATATTTTATTTATGTATTGGACCCACAAACATTAATGAAAACATATAAAAAAACGGTTTCATCATCTTATCTCATTATTCCAATATCACACGGGGACAAAACGTTCAGGTGGGATAACTTTATCCATATCAAACATCCAGCAGGAAATCAATCTCTAGTATATTGGGAATAGGCCAACAAATATAATTGCTTTTATAATTGGTACTAAAATACATGTCGAAAATATAAGATCAAATTTACTAACATAAAGATAAAGTAAAGAGTAGAAAAATGTATGTTTTATCTTGCCATTTACTGTATTTTATTAAGCTTTTCCTAATTACTTTAGGACTATTTTAGCATTATTATATAAAAATATTTAGGATTAGAAAAGGGTTTAGGTTGAAAAAATATGTTTAAAAAGTGTAATAAAAAATATCGTATAAGAATTTTAAGTATTTGACATTGCCGTAAAAAAATATTATTAGGAATTTAAGCGTAAAAAAAAGTTTAAAATAATAAAAGTTTAGAGATTAAAAGATAATAAATTTATTTTTTTAAACCATAAAATTTAAATTTTTTATTTGAATTATCAAATCATAATTTTAGTTATAAGACCAAATTTTTTTTTTTACTAATTTAACATCGTGTTTGCAATAAATATACTTTTTTTGCTTAAAAAATTATGTCAAGAGCAATACTAAATAGAGCATCAATATAACTTACCATATTTAAAAAAGCAAAAAATATAATAAATCAGTGTAAGCTTATTTTTATTTTTTTAATTTTCATCTAAAAATAAATATTTTTATTTTATATGTTGTAATTTAAAATTTATATAATTTATAAAATATTTAATAATTGCATTTTTAATATTTTTATTAATCTAGGAATTAAAGCAACTGACGAAATTCAACATTGGCTTGATGAAACCCTTTAGAAATTAATCTTGACAATGACATTGAACAAAGCAACTTGATAATGAAAAGCCCCAAAATCAAATTTTTATTATTAATAACAAGAGTAGTCCCTAAACTTTAAGAAAAATTGTTATATTAATTTAAATTTTAAAACGTATCGATTA
>JBBYHO010000002.1:17756778-17767594 GCA_038382025.1 Adansonia gregorii
TTCTTTCGAACGTAAGATAATCTTTACAATTTTCCTCTCAACCAATATAAGGTTATTAAAGTAATTGTAATTCTTTTACTAATTTTATATTTTTATTAATTATTTGTGATTGTGATAGAAAAGAATAAGTGTTTTTCGACAATTTTTATTAATATAAAATTTTTAATTAAATTTAATGTCGTAAATTAAATATATCAATTCAGTTAATAATTTAAAAAAAAATTTAAATAAATTATTAAAATAAATATAAAATTAAAAGATTTTTTGATTTCATTTGAAAGCAATATTTAAATATCCATTTTTTTACTTCTAAAAAAATTGAATTATATTGGAAAACTCACACTCTACATGGAAAAAAAACTTCCATTTTGAAAAAAAAAGAAAGAATTCAATTATTTATTTATTATTTATTTCAAAAACCAAATTAAGAGTAAATCCTTGTTGCTCACTTTCGTGGATGTTTTAAAATTCTAGTAAATAAAGTACAACTTATATGTAAAGGCTCAAAAATTCAAAATTTTCCTATTACTTGAGCCTTAGAAAAAATAAACTACAATCATTAGAGTTTATATAAAGATCGAGAGTTATTATACATCATTGATGTGGTTTTAAGTTTTATAAATCAAGCTAGAAATTGTCACATTTAAATATACCCAAAATGATATGCACCAATCTATTAATTTTATTTGTGAAATTTAAAAACTTATCAATGATTTATAAAATAATATATCTATAAATTAATATCAGATTAATAGAAAAAAAAAGTGAGAATTGAGTATGTAATCTTTATTTGATTCGGTCTTGGGTTGCCTCACTCACTCAGACCTATAGTAAGTGGCGGAGTTTGACATTTGAATTTAGGTGTTAACTAATACTCTACTATATTTTAACTGTTTTTCATAATATATATCTTATTATATTAATATAAATATATGCAAGCAATGTACTTTAAAAATATAATCTTTCTAAGTTATAAATTTTATTAGTTCATAAACAAATGTATAAAAGAAAAATAATATAACAAATAAATAATTTTATTTATAATACATCAAATAAATAATCTTACTTAAAATTGTAATAACATTTTTAAAATATATATATATATATTTATATTTATTGGTTGCTAAACAACATATATTTTATAAAAACAAAAATTCATTAAAAATAATAAAATTGAAAGTTTAATTTAGAAGTTGGACGATTTTTATAATCTTTTATAAAATGTTTTAAATTGATTTTTGTGTTAATAAGAGGTTATATGACAATAAAAGAAAAAGATATAAAAGAAAATTAAAAGAAAAGTATTCTATAAAAAGAAAAAATTGTAGTAAGTTAAAACAAGAAAAAAGGAAAAAAAAAAAACAATTTTTATACTTGGTCAGAGGCTTAAAAGTCTTATTGAAAAGGAAGCCAATACGCCTTTCGTTATGGTTTAGTTTTACAATCAGAAGTGTTAATAACTGAGTTGAAGCTCGAAAAATTTTTTTTCTGTCGGTTTTGGTTTAATGATTAGTTTAATTTATTGATAGATTTATTTGTAATAAATCTTTTAATTTTAAAAATTTATGAGTTATTATTAATTAATATAATAAATAGATAAATATTAATAATATGATTTAAATTATCTTAAATTACAGTTTATAGATTAAATATAAATACATTAAAAAAATAATATTAATCCTTTTAATTTGAAAAAGCAATTTAAATATTTTTAAAATATAGTAAAAGGAATTTGAAAATTTGGAAGGGCCAAAGCCTCCTCTTCTGTTGGTATTCGCCCTGCCCGCAGTCACGTTTAGACTTAAACAGAAAAATGTATAATTTGTCTTTTTTTTTTTTGGTTTTTCTGGCCCTTCACGCCTCCCATGCAGCATTCACGCAGGCAGAGCATTCTCACATGCATGATTTATGCATAGCACAGGAGACAGTATACATCATGCCATGAACGAATTCATACATATATGTATACATACATAAATCATATGTGAGCTACATAGGGCAACCAAACAAAAGCTAGAGAGATAGAGAGAAAAAGTTCTGATATGTTGCAGTGATGCTAGAAAGAGGAGGAGAAAGAAAGATTATTTTTATTTTCTTTTTCTTTTTCATTTTTATTTAAGACTGATAAACAAAGAAAGATCTAAAAAGACAAGCCTCAGCTCAGCCTCTCATTTATTCTATTTTTGCAATATTTTATGATAAAAAATCAGGAATTATAAAGTAAATACATGAATTAAGCTTTTCTCGGATTTCAGCAAATTAAAAGATAAACAGATAAAACATGGAAAAGCCAAGGCTTAATCAATAGCACAGTGCAGAGCAGCGCAGGGTGGCCTTTCATTCTCATTAGGCCATTGGCTGTTTGTTTCTTTTTTGTTTGCTTTCTCTGTCACACTGTAATAGTAATATTATTAATAATATTTATTATATTTATTTATTTATGCAATAAAACAAAACACAACACAACAGTCTCTCTCTCTCTCTCTCTCTCTGTTTATTTCTTTGTTTCTCTTTTTAATTTCTGTGGGTTGGTTTTGTTTGTTTATCATAATCCATAAAAAGGACATCCTTTTTCAGTTCTTTTCACTTTCAATTTTAAGCCGATTTCTCTCTAAAGCATCTCGAGATTGCTGTCTATTATAAAGACCATAGTAGCCTTGTAATTTCAAGCTCTTCCACTCCTACTTTGTGCCTTTGGCCTTCGAGGGAAAAAAAAAAAAAAACAAAGGAAAAAAACCCCATTATTATCTTATGAAGGAGAGAGGAGGCTCTCCTGGAGGAGAGAGCCTGCCTGTGATTGTAAGCACCACTGCCACCAACGAAGGAGATCAGAAACCCAACCCAAAGCTTCAAACTTTCTCCTAAGAAAGCAAGTAACGATCCCCATTTACGTTTTCAGCCAAAGAACTAAGAGTAAACAATCAGAAACCCAGTTTGGGTGTGTCTTGTTTTGGGTGATCTGTTCTCTTTTTTTTTTTAAAAATTTTTGGGTGTGCTTTAATGTGAAAAAAATGGCACTTTCCATGCACAAAGAGGCACTGAATAACAAGCAGATGGATAACAGCAAGTATGTGAGGTATACACCAGAGCAAGTGGAAGCTCTGGAAAGAGTTTACAGTGAATGCCCAAAGCCTAGCTCTTTGAGACGGCAGCAGCTCATTCGGGAGTGTCCTATTCTCTCCAACATTGAGCCTAAACAGATCAAAGTCTGGTTTCAGAACCGCAGGTAATTAATATTGCTACTCAACCTTTTTTCCTTTTTTTTTCCCTGCATTTTTTCCTTCATTTTTTTCCTTTACACATTTTCACTCCCTATTTTTCTCTTTGTATTGTTTATAAAAAGTACTGCTTTTGTTCTAGTATTTTATTCTAATTTTCTTATTTGTTTAATATCTAGAACTGTCATTTCTGACTGAATAATGGGATATGTTGTTTGATCAAATGTCCTGCAGGTTTTATTTTTATTCTGTATTTTTTGTCATCTCCATTTTCTCTTCTCTTTCATTTATTATATATAATATGTAAGTTGACTTTAGATGTATTTTCCTTCCCTGTTTTCTTTGTGTTTGAAGAACAAAGGCAGAGTTAGGAGATCTTCTTTAAAAACCCATTTTAAAAGCACATAAATTTTGCTACAACATAAAAGAAAACTGATCTTAAATTTTCAAAATTCCATTTAGTTTTTTTTTAAAGAAAAAATTCCATTTAATTCTTACCAAGTGTTTTTAAGAAATATTTCAAGTGTATGATTCTTTTGTTTTCCTTTTTTACTAGATTTATTTTAATTGTTTTAGTTTTTATAAGTTATGTACTTGGTCTTTATCCATTGTTGGGCACTTCTTTTCCTTGTACTTTATTTTTGTTATCTTTTGGTAGTATTTTTGGTATCTGTCTTAGGCTGTTCAAGCTCGGTTGCTATATTTTCGATACAGGTATGATCTTTTTCAAATATACTAAAAAATTTCAAGAGAAGCATACCCGTGTTGGCACATACTGCATCTCTCACTCCGAGTCCAGATAACATAGTTGTACAGCATCCACTGACTAGAGACTTATGTAGAGAATCTTTTCTGTTAATGTCCTACAAAAATATCAGCAGTTGTAATTTCAATTGACTGTAAAATGTTGCAAAATTCCCTTTTGAACCCTTATATCTCAAGCATTAGGGTTTTTTATGGATGTTTTGTGATTTAAAAATTGCCCATTGCGCCAGACATTGCTTTCGGATTGGTATTTTGGAAGTATTTTGACCTTTATGCATATATATCTATATATATATATATATAGAGGATTCATAGCTAAGTTTGGGCTTCTTTTTTCATTTCTATCATTCATCCTAAACAGATGTGCATATGCATTTATGAGGATTTGATTTATACTTTATTCAATCAGTTTGATGAAATCTTTTCCTTCTTTGTTAAAGATGTCGAGAAAAGCAAAGGAAGGAGGCTTCCCGCCTCCAGACAGTGAATAGAAAGCTGACTGCCATGAATAAGCTGTTGATGGAAGAGAATGACCGACTGCAGAAGCAGGTCTCCCATCTGGTCTATGAGAATGGATACATGAGGCAGCAACTGCAGACCGTAAGTATTTCCAACTTCGTTTTCTAGCTTCAGTTGAAATGTTCGGCAGCCAATACTTTGTTTACCGGATTCTTTTCCCTTCGACTGCGTTACTTTTTCGCATTATCTGTGGCTTGTCATGTTCTTGATATCTTTGATTATACCCAAACTTTCTATGGAACATTTTGTCTAAGTTTCCCACATCCTTACGTTTATTTCCAAATTTATACTTTGAAAATTAGAATCCAATATTACACAAATCTCTGTCAACCCAAATTATTTGTTTTTCAACTTCTCGCTTTTGTTTATGCTTCTTCCTACAGTGTCTTTCAAAATTTATGGCATCTTGTTACAATATATATTTTAATTTTTTTTCTTACTTTCTATGATTCTAAACAGGCTTCTGCAACGACCACAGACAATAATAGCTGTGAGTCTGTGGTCATGAGTGGTCAGCACCAACAACAGCAAAACCCAGCACCACAGCACCCCCAAAGGGATGCTAACAACCCAGCTGGGTAAGTACAAGTAGTCTCTTTTTGTTTGAACATGAATGTTATATGTGTAATTTCTGATTGGCCTTATCGTTGGTGAACCTTGTTTTCTATTTCTTAGTCTACTCACAATTGCTGAGGAGGCCCTGGCAGAGTTCCTTTCCAAGGCTACTGGAACTGCTGTCGACTGGGTTCAGATGATTGGGATGAAGGTACAACTCATTTAAGTGTTAGTAGTTGTTTTTCTATCTAATTATGCATTATCATGGAAGTTCTGCACTTCTGTCTAGTTTGCATGATATGTGTCTCCCCATTATTTGCCAAATTTAACTTCACCATTCATATTATGTAGCCTGGTCCGGATTCTATTGGCATTGTTGCTGTTTCCCGTAACTGTAGCGGGGTAGCAGCACGAGCCTGTGGTCTCGTGAGTCTCGAGCCCTCTAAGGTAATAACCCACCCAAAAATTTCAAAGCAATTGTTGTGTCAAATTTAGCCATGCATGTAAATTTTTGAAGTATATGTTGGATCTCTTATAGATTGCAGAGATCCTTAAAGATCGTCCATCATGGTTTCGTGACTGCCGATGCCTTGATGTTTTGAGTGTAATTCCTACTGGAAATGGTGGAACAATTGAGCTTATCTATATGCAGGTATGTTATTGTAGATATTGCAATTCTAAGCAAGCAACATGGCTGAGTTTACTTAATTTTATGATCTTTGCTAATCTTCGGGGTCTATTATTTACCAGACATATGCACCTACAACATTGGCTGCAGCACGGGACTTTTGGACTCTGAGATATACTACAAGCTTGGAAGATGGCAGTCTTGTGGTAAGTTATATGCTGTTCCATGTAATTTACTTTGTCTCTCCCATGTCACGCGTCCTTTTTTAGTGAAATAGCCTTGCCTTATGTGAGGTTCTGCTAGAATCTCTTCTGGTTAGCTCCTTATGGAGTTGGGTGTGTTAAGAGGTTCACTCATTTTAAGTTTACACTGATGGGATAAGTTTTTGTAATTGGTGAGATTTTTAGCATGCGTGAGGAGATTGAAGTTAAGCTTTCTATATTCGCATGTGTTTAATCCTCAATTTTTAAGTTGATCTTTAGCCTGTTTGCTTGCACATAATTATGTGCAGATATGCGAGAGGTCATTAACATCTTCTACTGGTGGTGCTACTGGGCCTCCTACCTCAAGTTTCGTTAGAGCTGAAATGCTTCCTAGTGGCTTTTTAATCAGATCTTGCGAGGGTGGTGGCTCTATCATTCACATTGTTGATCATGTTGATCTAGATGTGAGGACACAGTCCAACTTGCTTTTTATTAACTGGAAACTGATTTAGCTAGTTGCCTTACCGGTTTTGTACCTCCTTACATGCTAGGTTTGGAGTGTTCCTGAAGTTCTCAGGCCACTTTATGAGTCATCCAAAATTCTTGCTCAGAAAATGACCATTGCTGTAAGTTCATGATCAAGATCCTACTTAATTGGTCAACTTTTGTTGTGTGAATTTTATCTTACTTTCTATCATCCAGGCCTTGCGGCATATACGGCAAATTGCACAAGAGACAAATGGAGAAATTCAATATGGTGGTGGTCGTCAACCTGCTGTTTTAAGGACTTTTAGTCAGAGACTTTGCAGGTGAGGCTCTCAGGATAGTATCGATATACCTGACTGAGAATTTAGCAGTGTGTGTATTACAGTTCTGTATGACCATGTCAAATGGGATGGGACAAAAAGTTTAGAAGTTTCAATTTTACCTGCTCTTTGTACTTCAACAATGGAAGTTCTCTTCTATTGCTGTTCTGTGTGACCAACTCAAATTGGACTAGACAAGAGTTGAAAAGTTTTAATTTTACCTGCTCATTGTACTTCAACAATGGAGGTTCTATTTAATTTTTCCTTTCTATCTTTTATTGATTGTTGTTCAAATGATATTAGGGGCTTTAATGATGTCGTGAATGGGTTTGTGGATGATGGTTGGTCGCCTTTGGGTAGTGATGGTGTTGAAGATGTGACTGTCATGATAAATTCATCTCCTGGGAAATTTCTCAGATCTCAGTACAATACCTCGATGTTCCCATCGTTTGGGGGAGGTGTACTATGTGCCAAGGCATCGATGCTGCTTCAGGTGTTCTCCTAGATGCCAAATGTTATATTGGATTAGTTTCCTTCTATTGCATTAGCTTTATCCTATGTCATAGGTCCTACAGTAGATTAACTTGCTGTAAATCTGGTAATATGGATTTGTAGAATGTCCCTCCTGCATTGCTTGTTCGCTTTTTGAGGGAGCATCGTTCTGAGTGGGCTGATTATGGAGTTGATACATACTCTGCGGCTTGTCTTAAAGCTAGCCCCTATGCAGTTCCTTGCGCAAGACCTAGTGGCTTCCCTAGTAGTCAGGTTATCCTTCCCCTTGCCCATACTGTGGAACATGAAGAGGTAATTATTCTCATCTATCATTGTTCAATGACCCTCAATTCTTTTTGACCAATTTCCTTATCATTATTATTATTATCATTATTGTTATGCTGTAGTTCCTGGAAGTTGTTCGTTTAGAAGGCCATGCATTCACTCCTGAAGATGTAGCTATGGCACGGGATATGTACTTATTACAGGTTAGTTTATTGTTGTGATATCTGAAATTGTGCTTATTTGCTTCCATAGCAGGAAGCTTTATCATCGGTTGTTTCCTCACTATTTCTAAAATATGTTGTGGCAGCTTTGCAGTGGAATTGATGAAAATGCAGTTGGTGCCTGTGCACAGCTTGTCTTTGCACCTATTGATGAATCCTTTGCTGATGATGCTCCATTGCTGCCATCTGGTTTTCGAGTCATACCTCTGGATCCCAAGACAGTTACGGTGACATTTCAATCTAGTTTTATGAGATTTTTTGTAGCATGCTTATATTTTTGGATTTCTTTTTTTTTTAATATATATATATATATATAAACCCTGAGTTTGAGAAAATTCATTTTTACTCTCAGAATAATCAATTTCATTTGCTTTAAACTTATGCAAATTGGTTTCCCGTTGATATGGATTGGCTCATTTTTCTTTTTTATTTTGATTAACTAATTTACTTTGTGCTTAATATCAGAATAATAATTTTTCTAGTAAATTAGACCTAATTTTAGTAGAAGAAATATTCTTATTTTTAGGTAGTTTTTTTTTAAAGTTGATTTGTTCATTGATATACTTATTTTCCTGTATTTTTGTCTGCAACTTTTGTATTGTAGGATGGGCCTGGAGCAACTAGGACTTTGGATTTGGCTTCTACACTTGAAGTAGGTCCTGGTAGCAATCGCCCAACTGGTGATGGTGAGCCAAGCAATTATAACCTTAGATCTGTCTTGACCATTGCATTCCAATTCACTTTTGAGAACCACTTGAGGGACAACGTGGCTTCGATGGCTCGCCAATACGTGCGCAGTGTTGTGGGGTCTGTTCAGAGGGTCGCCATGGCTATTGCCCCATCCCGTTTTAACTCTGGCTTGGGACCAAAAGCCATGCCTGGTTCTCCTGAGGCTGTTACTTTGGTGCATTGGATTTGTCGAAGTTACAGGTAAGACTCCGATTTTATGCCTTGTGGCTTTGTTTGATTTTAATCTGACCCAATCAGGGTTCTGAGCTTTGAACTCAGCTTTGACAGCTTTGACTATCTGCATTTGTTATGGACTATTGAAATTGTATTATCATTATTGTTTCGAGTTATGCTGGAGATACCGGCTGTGGACATATTTCACAAGATAAGCGTTAATGGGATGTATTAATGAACTGAGTTTTTTTCATTTGAATAAAGGAGTAGATGAATCACGGGATGTTGTTGACCATTTTCTTTGAAAATGCATTTGACTATTTTTTATTAAGATTAAAAGGAAAATTTAACAAGTGTTGGATCGAATGTCTTTAAATCTTATCTCTCTTGATGGACTTGAGTGTGATTAGAACATTAGAACATTAGCTGTTGTTTGTTTCAGAATTCATACTGGAGGAGAACTCCTTCGAGCAGATTCACAAGCTGGTGATGCTTTGCTGAAGCTACTATGGCACCACTCAGATGCAATAATGTGTTGTTCATTGAAAACAAATGTAATGAACATTCTCCTTTTCAATTTTAATTTGCCTGTTTCTTCTAAAATGCATTCTTATTATTTAGTATGTGCTGGAATTCTATTGAAGTTTAAACTCGAATCACTGTATTCTTTTTTACATGGTTGTCAAAAACTCTTGTAATGCTTTTTTCTATGGAAACTAATGGAATCGGTGAAATTGTATTGCAGGCATCTCCGGTTTTGACCTTTGCAAACCAGGCTGGGCTTGATATGCTTGAAACTACATTAGTGGCCCTTCAAGACATAATGCTGGACAAGATTCTTGATGAAGCTGGCCGAAAGATTCTATGCTCTGAGTTCTCAAAGATAATGCAGCAGGTAATTTTGTCAAGATGTTGATTATGGATGGATAGCTGACGTTGAATTTCTTCGAAAAAACTAGAACAAGATAATTGAACCTGATTCTAAACAGTAGGCCCCCCAGAACTTGCTGAGGGTATTTCCCAACATTTTTATTGTTTGGCAATGAAAGAGATTTGTGTAATTTGCAATAATGTGTTTGTAATTTGGTGCGCAGGGGTTTGCATATCTGCCAGCAGGGATATGTGTATCAAGTATGGGAAGACCAGTGTCGTATGAACAAGCAATTGCATGGAAGGTTGTGAATGATGAGGAGGCGAATCACTGCCTTGCCTTGATGTTCATAAATTGGTCTTTTGTTTGATGGATGTATGGAAGAATTAACTCTTAGGTATCTATCTATTTATCTATTAAGTTATATATATTTGCCTTTAGTACTTGAGAAGATATTATGATATTAAGGTATTATGAATGAAGTTATTGGCAGGATTTTATGAACGCTTGTGTCTTTATGGGAATATATATATATGCTTCAGATGTTTGGTTGTTGATCTTCATATTTGTCCATCAGGTGTTGGGATGTTTGTCTTTGCTTGTTGGTTGGACAGCGGTTGTCAATCAAAATTGGATAATTTGAATGTCATTTTCGGTCAATGTGGAAATTGATTTTCGAATTATACAATTTTTTATAATTTAATTTGGTACTTAAAAATGTACATATGGGTATTTTAAATTTATTTTCGTCAAGAATGCTAGCGGTATGGTTGATCAAAAATGTTGTATGGCAGCCGGTCTAGTATTTTATTTTATCAATATTAAATCGTTAAACGATGTCAGCACTTTAAAAATTATTGAACGTACGGTAATTTAGTAGTGGTTGAGTCAATATTTTATGTGACAGCGATTGCTGAATTTGGGAATTTGATTGTTAAGTTTTTTGAAAGTGCAAAGATTTTACATGGGCAATTTGGTTGATAGGATCGCGGAGTTGGCGTTGCGTTCCGCTTATCCGAACAAATGAATACAAGATAAGTATGTCAAATAAATAAAATAAAACAATCTGGTAGATAATAAAATTAAAAAAAAAATGGTTTTATCAAATTTGAAAAATTAATTGAGACAAGGTTTTAGAACTTCGGAGCTTGAGATGAAATTTGTCTACTTATGAGGTGTTTGATAATGTTCGTAATTTGTATACAAATAAATGATTACAAGTTATGTCAAATAAATAAAATAAAACTATCAGGTAAATAATAAAATACAAAAAAATTAGTTTTATTAAGTTCGAAAAATTAATCAAGACAAGGTTTTAAACTTTGGAGCTTAAGACGAAATTTGTTTACT
>JBBYHO010000002.1:17784462-17800962 GCA_038382025.1 Adansonia gregorii
TATATATATATTTATTTATTTATAAATTCTGAAGTTCTCTGTTGGATCTGCTGGATTTCTATTTCACTTAGGTGCTAAAGATTGGAAGTCTTTGGGCTGCTTTGCGATGCCAACGGAAATAAATTAAAGCCTACTAAGTTTCAATTTCTTTATGGAAAAACTTTATATTCGGTTGAATTTGATGGATTTGATCTAGGATGCTATACTTGCAATTCGGACATACATATTTGCATTGTTTTTCATTGGATTGCTAATGTTGATATGGTTGAGAAAATCTAGATTTATTTGGGAAATGTAAGAGCAACGCGATGGCTAACATTATATTTGTTTTTCTAAGGGTGCCTTTTGTTTCTTTGCTATTCAAATCAGAGGCAGTTTCTTAGTTTCTATTTTCTTTTTGATTAACTTGAATGCTAATTTAATTTTGTTAAGTACAGTCAATCTTTAACAGTCATGAGATCATTTAGGCGTGTTTATTTGAATATGAAATGCACTTTTTCCCCCCGGCACTTTTAGGATTACCTCAATTACCTGCTACATTTCTATTTTTTAAAGTCGTTAATAGCTTTTCTAGCGGGAAAAAAAAAAGACAAGGAATATGGATAAACATTCATTTTTGTCTTCAAAAGGCTGGGCATGAAATTTTTACGTTGCTATTCACTGCCTATATATGCCAGGTATCTGTGCCTTATTTGTATTGCTATACACAAAACTGTTTTTACTGTGATTCATTGATATTGATTAGCATCTCTAAAAACTTTCTAAAAAATTTCTAAAAACTTTAAGAAGCAGCTAATATTTCTTGTAACTAACCTGTTATTGTCCAACAATCGTTGCTGAGATATTATTTTTCCTCTCAGTTTTCTTTAAAAATGTTAATTTCTTTTTTCTGAATGTACCAAATAGGGAGCTGGTAAATCTGCTGTCTTGAACAGTCTGATTGGACATCCTGTTCTGGTATGTTGTATTTCTTTTAAGCTTTTGCATTCTGTTGAAAATTTTTATTTTCATCAGAGGACTTTGCTTATAATAGTATTTATTGACAGCCAACTGGTGAAAACGGTGCCACTAGATCTACCATCAGCATTGATTTGGCTAGAGATAGTTCGTTAAGCACTAAATCAATCATCTTGCAAATTGACAATAAATCTCAGCAGGTTTCTGCAAGTAATGCCTCCCTTTTGTTGTTGCTTCTATTTCATTTGTGTGTTATAGTGTTGTTTGTTTGCACTTGAAAATATACCATTCTTCATCATGGACTATGTATATTGGTCTTATGATCTGTCTAATTGCCCTCCATCTTTTAAATTGGTGCATTGTAGGTGCACTTCGGCATTCTCTGCAAGATAGGTTAAGCAAAGGTTCATCAGGCAGGAGTCGTGATGAAATATATCTAAAGATTTGTACGAGTACAGGTGAGCCTTCATGTTTATTGGATCGTATCATTGATTTTAAGTGGTTTTATTGAATGTAGAAATAAAATCTATTCTATCGGAGGTTGATGCCTCCATGAAAATTTTGCTTTCCATGAGATTTTTTTTTTTTTAAGATTCTTTTTCTTTCCTCAAATGATATATTAGACGAATATTGTACCTTTTATAATTTGGGGTGCTTTATCAGAACTAAGTTTATTGATGTCAATGGATTAATTGTTTATGATTGCCTAGAAACTTTAATAAGAGACCTAGCTAGCTATAAGTATTTATATGATGGCATCAATGTTTCTTCCTCTTCTTATAAATAGAAGTAGCATGCCATGTCAAAGGCTTTGTTTGGTTTGCAGAATAATAATATCCATGAAAATCAATCCTTGAAAAGAAAATATTTTTATTGTTCGGACAAACAGTGGTAAATGTTTTCCTCTGCTTGGCAACTAATAGAAAATTTGCACTATGATGACATAGACAAACGCTCTATCAATTAATCTAATCAAATTTCATTGATCTATTTAAATCAGTTTGGGGAATGATACCAAATAGAAAGTTAACATTCACGAAAAAAAATTTATCATAAAGTCTTTGGAAGAAACGTGGCCATTGAAGGCCAATTGACCATGGCCATTTCAATGATAGCCTCCACCTCATAAAAAAGGTTTATTTATATCTTTGACAAAGGGAAATGAAGAGCCTCAAAACATAAAATTTGCCATGAGCACTGCTGGTATTCACCTCCAAAAGTAGGACAAGATGAAAAGTGTAATTTGTAGGCAAAGCAATTAGTTGCATTACTAGCAGAGTAAGGAGATGTTCTTAAGGTATGATTTTAGGGCATTTGTATTGGAGAAAGAGGAAAAAGAAAGGGCGAAGGAGAGAGATAGAGAGCTATGTGGTTAAAGTTGGTTGGAGGGGTGAGAGGGCCGATTGTTCTCTGAAAAATAACTTTCAAAATATGAGTTCGGGAAGTTGTTTCCTTATTCCTAGCATGTTTTCTGTTCATGACAATGGTTGACTTTTTTTTTTCTAATTTTTCTTTTGCCCGTAAAACATTGGAAAATTGGGGGAATGACTTCTATGAATGACCATTGCTGGCTTATATAGCATAGTTAGTCCATTATATGCCTTGTTTTAGACGGTGAGTGACCTTTGTTTTTGGTAGTGAATCAAGAAATATTCATTAAACAAGAATGTTAGTACAATGTGGAAATAAGAATAACCCTAAGGAAACAAGATATGAAAGGCATACAGATAATAGGTTTAAAGGGTTAGAAAACCCAAGCTATGATTTTTGTTGCAAGATATTGTCAAAGAACAATCGATGCAGTGAAGCCTCGAACCTACTATAGATAAACCAGCCTTACTTTCAACTTTTAACAGAATTTTCTTGCAGTGAATGACCTGGATTGCCACAACATCAAATTTATTGTGCAAAATCCACAATTGATATGCTGCTAGGATGATTCTTACATAGATGTTATTTCTAATTTGTTAACGTTTAAAGTCCTTGATTAGTACTATTTCAAATGAAGGCATCTTTGCTCCTCATCACATGGTGGCAAAAAGCCATTTGACCTTTTGGAGGATGACCAAAGGCAGTTACAGTGCTATAGGTATGCTACCCTAGGTTAGGTGGATGGAGATTATGCTCATGCATGTTCTTGCGTTTGTTAAACCTCTATGCAATTTAGCCCCCAATTTATAATGGTTTTGACCGCTTGTTCTTGGGATTTGATTATACTAATGTAATGGTGCTTTCTGGGCTCAAGGAATCACTTACCCTAGTATCAGGGCCCTATAACTTTGCCTCATCCTTTGGTCATAAAGGTTCAATCATGCTTGTCTTTCCCAAATTCTTGCCATGAATATATCATTCACTTGTTACACGGACTCGGCACTTTGGGGTGCCATTCTCGTGTTGGTATGACATGACATAGGTACCTACACGATATTTGTGTCGGACTTGGCACTTTACATATGGACTTGGCTTCTTCAAAAGCTAGAGCTAAAGGAGAAGTTGCAGGGAGGGAGATGCTGAGAGTTGGGCTTCTTAACTTCTACAACAGGGTAGCTTAAATAGAAAAAGGGCAAATGGAAGATTTATCATAGCTGTTCTTTTGAGGACAAGGAAAGGAAGGATGGAATGAATTTAGTTTTCAAATTCAACTGTTTTCAACAAGAGCAGCTATTATGGGCAAAAGAGCCTTAAGGGTAGTCTGTATGCGTCTGCAGCTGAAAAGAGAAGTAGATGGAGAGGCAAAGTGAAAACTAAATGGTTTATGATGAGAAATTAGGGCCTTTTGTTTTATTTTAATCGGGCTTCAAAAGTTTAGGCCTATACCCCATTCTCTTAAAAAAATAGTTAATCGCTTTCAAGCCTAAGAAGCAATTGGACCTCTTTATAACTTGGGCTTATGATCATATAAAATCCAATTTTATTTTGTGAAATTTAAGGTTACCAAAGGAAAAAAACCTAAATATTCTTTTATAAAAAAATTATTTAAACTGAATAATAAAAAAATGAATCTAAGTATCAAGATATTTAAAAAGAGTTATTATTTTTGGTTTTCTAGTAGGGGAAAATAAAAAAAAAAAATTTAAACCCAAATTATAGTAATGTATTTGGTAATGTATGCACGGACACGTATCTTTTTTTTAGACACTTTTTAGTGAATTCCTTAGAGTCCAAAACTTTCCACACATAATGAGTCTGACTCTTAGATATATACCCATATGGGATACCTGTATTCGAGTCCATGAAATATATTGTAATTCTTGGAACCTTAGTGTAACTTAGTCCTTTATTACATACTTTTGAGTGGTTGTACTCATGATGTTATCAGTCAGTTTGATTATGTGGAATGTGAATGAACTGGGATGAGAATAAGGCATCACTTGCATCAGGGTCCTAGACCCTTGTACCATCCCTTCGCACACCACAATGAATCCATCTGTGTCCAGGTGGGGTAGGAGTTTTATCACCACTATGTAAAGTTATCTTAAATCAGTTTCTTGACCAACAATCTAAAGCTAGATATTTAATAAATAGTTTCCAAGTATAATAAGTGTCTAGAACTACTTATAAGAGGAATGCAAGAGTTTTAATCCTAGCCCCTACATACACATAAACGTCATCTAATCTAGTTGTTCAAATTTAAAGATCACATATTAGTTACATGGCCACTCAATAAAAATAATAACGTAGTTACTGATTTTAGACTAAAGTAGAAGACAAACATAAAAGAGCATTAAAAAAATCAATTTATCTAAGTTTTTGGATGCTTGTGCATCTATTTATTTGCATTAAATCCTTATATCACTGTTACTGGAATGCCTTTTAAGGCAACTAATGTAATTGGGGCTTATTAATTGTTTGATAAAAGCTTTCAGGAGATAATGATGAGGCTAACTTGATCACTGAAGTTGTGTTGGAAAAGAATTGACAAATGAAAGGATAAGAAAGCTTGCATAAAGTTATTTTGGAAATATAGATATTGTAGGATGTATTTCTTCTTATTTTCTTAGATATATTTGTTTGTTTAATATTAAACATAACGAATAGAAGCAAATAGTTGGATGTGTTTTACAAGCTTGGTAATCTTTAGATAAGATTAACTGGTAGTTGTCAGTGCTACCAGTTTATAATGCTCAACTTCCTTTAGCTTGATTTTTAAATTTGTAACGTAGGGTAGTAAAGATCGTATCCCACAGGGACCTTTGGAAGTGTAAAATTGATTTTGGGAATAGAAAGAAAAGAAACGAAGAAGTAAGAAAGATGCTAGAATCTAGTTGAGAAAATAGCAATAGAAGTAATTAGGGGGTTTTGAATTGCTTTTGACTGGAAACAAAATGAGAAAAACATCGAAAAATAGTTTAAGTGAAAAATCAATAATGAAAAGACTTGGTAGTAAATCGATGTTGCTTAGTAATGTGTTATCCGTCGGTCATTGAAAAACTCTTATGCTCTTTTTCAAACAAATAAATCAGCTATAGAATCAAACATGGAATGACTTCCTTACTTTCCCTTACTTCCTATTGAACCAAGTTAAGCACTATGATTAATCCTTACAATTTAACTACCCTAAAAGAAGCTTTTAGAATATAATTAAAAGAAAACTTTAAAAAATTAGGAAAGTTTAACTGATTCAATCTAACAAAATCAAAAGCTGACCTTATATAAAAGAGACTTGTTTTTTTCATAACCTTTGAAGTGAAAACTTGACTACCCTCATTAATGTTATTTGCTATGTATGTGGAACTAATCAAACTATCACATATTTGATTAATTAAACTAGCTTTAGACTAAATACGAGCAAACAACTAGTTTGCATCCTAGAAGTTGAAATCATACAACCATGTCATTTTAATAGAAAAACATACGATATTTGTATGAAAGAAAGAAAATGACTTAAGTTATTTCTCATGATGAAAGAATATAAAAGCTTGCAAATCTTTTACCACCAAATAAAAGAACTTAGAAAAACATAGTTTTAGAAAACAAGAAATAATAGAGAGGGGGAGTGGTAGTACGAATGAGACACTGAAAACCATGTAGCCCCTTTGTATACAGAGGGAAAGAATTCAACTAGAGCTAGAGATAAAGATAATTACATAAATTTATCAAACTAAAATATCAGAACTTAATCTCTAGTCTTGATCTTGATCACTTGAGAGATTGTGTGCAATCTTCTTTCATGATAAATGCAGCCCTATAGTTGGATTTATGGACTGATTTTCTTCATTTTTCCAAGAGATAAATGGCATAATTATCTAAAAGATAATTCTCTTATTTATCAATATGATCTGCCTTCAAAGATAGTTACTTCCAATATAACTTTGGAAATTTTCAGCTCTCAAACTTTTAACCCAAGTGAAACTTTATCTTTTAGCTTCTCCTTGTATAACTAGGGTTTTTCAAGATTAGCTCATAAGTATTCAAAACTCCCACAAACTCCCTGACTTAGCCACTTTGTGCTTCCTTTGTGTCTTTCATCCTATTAAATCTACAAAATAAAAGAGATAAATAAATGCTTATTATAAACATAAAAGATAACTAGAAAAGACTAAGATAGCAGAACAATTTATATAAAATTAGGTACTCATCATTTATGGACACCTAGCAAAGCCTTACACAGACGCTACGATGGATTCAGGGATAAAATACTACCCCATTAAACAAGTTGCTCAACTATTAGAAGGTTTAACGTGTTATGGATGTCCGTTTAGGGGTTCATATCATCTCTGATAGGGCAATTCCGGAATGATCTCAACACTTCCCTTCCCCTTGCCTCTTTTTCTCATGTGAGCATGCAGTAAGATACGTTCTTTTATATATGTATATATATGCATGTGCAACATAAACGTTTTTTATTTTTATAAATTTTTTTAACAGTTTTTCCCTTGTTTCATATCGCAGCCCCACCATTAAAATTGATTGATTTACCTGGACTGGAGCAAAGAATTGTGGATGACTCATTGGTGAGTGGTTGAATGTTATCTTCTTTTGGTTTTAAATTTTAACAGGTGGACATTTTGATGCATTAATTGTTCCTTGATTCTTCATTTTCATTGCCAGTTTTTGAGATTCTTTGTTTGGTTAGTTATAATTTATCTGACAATTTTTTTACTTCATTCCTCAGCTCCGTGAGTATGTTGAACATAATGATGCTATTTTGCTCGTTATTGTGCCTGCTGCTCAGGCGCCAGAAATTTCATCATCCAGAGCACTTAGGATTGCAAAGGAATATGATTCAGAAGGTGGGAACTCCTGGTGCTTGCTTATTGTAAATAATCTTTTTCCCAGGCCAATAATGATAATAATTACTTGCCACTGTTATTTTTCTGGATTTTTAATATTTTACTGCCAATTTTTAATTGATTGTAGGTACCAGAACTGTTGGCATTATTAGCAAAATTGATCAAGCTGCTTCAGACTCGAAAGCCCTCGCAGCAGTTCAGGCTCTCGTGTTAAATCAGGGACCACCTAAAACTTCTGACATTCCATGGGTTGCTCTAATTGGTCAGTCTGTTTCTATAGCTTCAACTCAATCTGGAAGTGCTTCATCTGACAATTCTTTAGAAACGGCTTGGCGAGCGGAGAGTGAAAGTCTAAAATCTATTTTGACTGGTGCCCCTCAAAACAAGCTCGGGAGAGTAGCTTTGTTAGATGCTCTAGCTGGCCAGATACGTAACCGTATGAAACTTAGGCTTCCAAACCTTCTTTCTGGGTATCTACTATTGTCCCAAATTCTTTTGCACCATGGTTATTGTTTACGTAATTGAGGGAGTCTACTAAATTGCTGCAATTTTTTGTTACTGCATTTTCCTTTCTAATACTGCCTAGAGAGTAGAATGTTGTGTTAATTGGCCCTAGTTTGCTGCAGAATTGTTCTTGTATCAGCTCCCAAGGTTTAATGAGAGAGTTACCAAAGACATTAAAAGTTTTATTTATTTATTTATTTATTTTCTGTAAAAAAAATTTGTCACTAAGATATGCATTGTTTTTAAAAGCTCTTGCTTGTGTTATAAAAGGTATGTGTATCACTCCTAATTGGCTTACTATGATCTTAAATTGAAAAGTGTTATGAGTTTGATTGTTGCTAAATATTAGCTCATTAGATGTCTTCACAAAGGTAGAGAGGCCCACTTGGCAAGTGAATTATCAACTTTAAGGTTCTGTTCTATTATTAGATATCAAATATATGTGTGGTTGATAATATCCGACAAAATCACCCTTTTGGAGTTTTTAGTCTTTGGAATCATTTTCAATGGTGGCCTATATATGTTTACTTTTTTTTCCTCAAAATATCATCTCTTTGTTGTGAATTGATAGAATTTGCTTCATTTTTTTCGAAGACTTATATTTGATTTCAACTTAAAAGTTCAAACTAAGCTTGATTTTTAAATATATAATTATTAAAATAGTCCATATTCTGATACCATTTTTTAGGTTTCTAAGTCTTCCTTTCTTAACATGTCAGGCTTCAAGGGAAGTCTCAAATAGTCCAGGATGAATTAGTAAGGCTTGGTGAACAAATGGTTAGTACTGCTGAAGGCACGAGAGCTATTGCGTTGGAGCTGTGCCGGGAATTTGAGGACAAATTTCTGCAACACATAACGGGTGGTGAAGTGAGTTGCTTCTTGCAGAAGTGAAATGCTCATCACTGTTGTTTAGTAGTGCAAGAGAGGGCTAAAGAAATATCTGCACAAGTTGCTACATTAAAAAAAAAAAAAAGGCAGCAGCAGCAGCTATTTTAGATGAATCTTTGAAGTGTTTATTTTGTCTCTGCGTGACTTAATAAATCCTCTTTTGTTGCTTGTTTTAACTACCCCCTCCCCCCCAATTTTCAGGGTAATGGTTGGAAAATTGTTTCTAGTTTCGAGGGAAGTTTTCCTAACAGGATTAAGCAGCTCCCTTTGGACAGGCATTTTGACTTAAACAATGTTAAAAGGGTAGGTTCTATTAAATCTCATTCAATTTTCGTGCCTTCTTAAGCTGCTACGCACTGGTCAGCTTCTTTGCCTTCAGATTGATACTTTTTCTCTCAGATTGTCCTAGAAGCAGATGGTTATCAACCTTATCTGATATCTCCAGAGAAGGGTTTAAGATCTCTGATAAAAGGTGTGTTGGAGCTAGCAAAAGAGCCATCTCGTTTATGTGTTGATGAGGTACATCTATGTTGGTCCTTTGTACCTATACTTCCCTTTAAAGATTTGTTCTTCATGATTGTTTTCCCTTTTGTTGCATATTTGTGATTATATTTTCGTCTAATCGAAACACAGGCCTTTTATGTTTTCTGCATCTGTTTCCTAAATGTTATATGAGTGTTTGTACAAGTTTCTGCGGTTATTTTGGTAGGTTTTGGTCTGTAGATGTTTTGGGGCATATGCCTAGCGAAGTAAATATGTAGATCACCAATAACCTAATTGATTAACATCATGTATTAATTTGATGATTATCTGGATACAACATTATCCTGTTGTTAATGCAGTGACTTGCTCCAAAAATTTTATGTTAGCTTAGCTAACCTTAAAGCTTAAATTGATTGGAAATACATAACCATGTATATCAAGCACTTTCACTGTACCAATTAAAATGTTATTGTGGGAACTTTCCCCCGTGTGAAAAAGGTTGTTGAAACATTTCGAGTTATAGGCCTTGCAAATAATCTGTCATGTGATATTCATCTCAATGTCTTTGTTTTCTACTTCTTTTGGTGCCAAAACAGGTTCATCGTGTGTTGTTGGATATAGTTTCTGCTGCTGCAAATGCTACACCTGGTCTTGGGAGATATGCTCCTTTCAAGAGAGAGGTAATAATGCATTGCTGCTGTTCATATATGCTTTATAGATGTTTAGACAAAATGCATTTGAAATACTTATTTCTTCTTGTAAAAATTTAACCAGGTTGTGGCAATTGCAAGTGCTGCACTTGATGGTTTTAAAAATGAAGCCAAAAAGATGGTAGTTGCACTTGTGGATATGGAGCGTGCATTTGTTCCACCTCAGCATTTCATTCGCCTGGTGCAAAGGAGGTATATTAAGATAATTTTTCTTTTTCATCTAATGATTTTTTTTTTGGTAGCTTTCCTGTCCCGCTTTTCTATAATCTAAGCAATTTTTTAATTTTGTTTATGCTTAATTTCCTGATTCATTACTTTTTCCATAGAATGGAGAGACAACGACGGGAAGAAGAGGTGAAGAATCGGTCCTCCAAGAAGGCACTTGATGCAGAGCAGTCAATTCTAAATCGGGTTTGGAATTTGCTAAGCAGCTTTAGTAGATTTTTTATAATATTAAGCTCATTGGTGATTACATTCGTCCAACAGACTGATTATTTCTTCATTCTCTTTTTAGGCAACTAGTCCTCAAACAGGTGGACAACAATCTGAAGGAAACTTAAAATCAATGAAGGATAAATCAAGTAAGCAAGAAAAAGATGTACCAGAGGGATCAGCCTTGAAGACTGCTGGACCTGGTGGTGAAATAACAGCAGGTTAGTAAATCAAACTGACCATCTGGAAAACATAATTATAAAATTCATTGTTTCATCCACTATCTGGAATCATATCCTTGAACTTCTTCTCTTTCCTATGATGCCATTTCTAAATGGTAAAAGATTCAAGGAATGCCTGTTGATTGAGTTGTCTGATCAGAAGAAAAGTTTTTGTGCTTGTGGAAATATCAAATTTAAGGCGGTGGTCTGCTAAATAATGAAAACATGTTGCGGACTTGATGTCTTTCTCAGAAGCAGAGCCACAATATGTAAGCAAGGGCAATTTACCCTCCTGAAATTCCCAAAACAAGCTGGTTTTGCTTTGCATCTATAGAACTTTACATAGATTTTGTAAAATTGCTATAACTGACAACAGTCGGGTCATTTTGATATTCTTGAAATATTAAAGGTCAAGATTTTAACAATGGGTATAACATTTCGCTTGCAATAATCTTTATTTTCTGTAGCACATTTACTAGTCTTTAAACCCTTAGTAATTTTATTTATAACTTGTCAATAATCCCTGTTATGAAATTTTTTAACCTCAAGCAAAAAGGTTGTGGTAAAAATGTACGCATTCATCCCTTGCACTTTGCTTGGTAGGAAGGATGAAAAGGGGTAAGGATGGAAAACTTATAAACCTAATGGGTAGGCTACAAACTAAGAAAGTAGTTATGAATTTTAACCTGTGGATTAACAAGTCCATCCTTACCCCATACCATCCTTTCTACCGAGCAAAGCCTTAGTTTTCTTTCTCAGAATGTGGCCGCGATTCTGTGGCTTAGCTCTTAGGAAAGGTGGAAAATGTTAGGAGGAATTAGGACTGATAGGAAAGGTAAAAGGCAAGTGTTTATCACAAGCTTTTTCATATACAAATACTATGCAATTTTTAATACTATTTACTGGTCATTTATTGAGTTTATTTTAGATTAGTCTTAAATAGAGTCCACTGGCTCAATATGATCCATGTAGCTGATTGCAAGTGCGAAAAGCCTTAGTATCAATTGCATTTTGCAAGTGCAGGATTTTTACTGAAGAAAAGTGGAAAAACAAATGGGTGGAGCAGGCGATGGTTTGTTTTAAATGAGAAAACTGGCAAAGTTAGTGTGTTATGCTTCTATTACTTTTGGTTGTTTCTATCTGTGCGTGTGTGTGTATAGTAGATGATGCCTGTTAGTTTCTCCAAGTAATGTTGCTTAACAGTAATCTTTGCTGCAGCTTGGTTACACAAAAAAACAAGAGGAAAGGCATTTTCGTGGTGTCATTACATTGGAGGTATGAAGTGAATCCTTGATTTTGTAGACTATAGTTGGGTAATAACCCTAATAAATATGTGCATATGTGTTCTGATTGTTAACCATTAATCATTATTTGAAAATTTTTCTTTGGTGATTATAGAAGTTGATTAATTTTTGGATCGAATTTTAATGATACAATATGCATTCCCTGTTCTCTCTGTTGCTCTCTCTTTGCAAGTTGCTTCATACGGTGGGTGTTAGTTCTTGAAGATCAGCAATCTATGTATGTTCTGATCATTGGGTTGCATTATCTTGTTGGTGCTTGTTATGAGATATATGTTATTATGTAGATGTTTTCAGAATCGAGAGATAAGATCACTTTTAATTATCATTGGTGGCACCTTCTTTTTTGTGTTTTTGTTCTTCACTTGTTTTTTTTTAAAAAAACTATCTTGATCTCTGAAGGACAGATTTGGGGGAATTGCCTACTTCTGGTGTAATGCAATTGGGGAAATGCATATTGTACAATTACAGTTAGAAGATAATTAAGTTTTTGTTCAATTAAGTGGATGATAAGAGGGCTGCAACTGAAATAGTAAGATGGCCTTTCAATGTGAAATAGAGGGAGTATAATACGCGGTTTAAGGGAGCTTCTACTTACCAATTGGACTAACCCTTGTTAGTAGCTAAATTTGAATAATTAGACAAGGAAATCAGTTTTCTTTTGAAAAGAAAAGACTAATGTGTGTGAAGGGGAGTTTGGTCTTGACTTTGTGTTAAAAATCCTGATATTGCTGATTGGGACTAGAGATATCATTATCTTTTATATTACTCTGATTAATTGATGTGATCTCAATAACGGTGCTCGCATTGAAATAAATTGGTCTGTCATCTGTATCAATGGCTGCTTTTCTAATTATTTAATCATCAGGAATGCAATATTGAGGAAGTTGTTGATGATGAAGGTGGCTCATCCAAAAGTTCCAAGGATAAGAAGGCAAATGGACCAGATTCTGGAAAAGAATCCAGTCTTGTTTTCAAGATAACAAGCAGGGTTCCATATAAGACAGTTTTGAAAGGTTTTACAAGTCTCCTTAAATTGATTTTGTTGTTTTTGTACCAAGTTGCATACCATTTATATGCATCAATTTTATTTTACAGCTCATAGTGCTGTTCTTTTAAAGGCTGAGAGCATTGCAGATAAGACTGAGTGGTTAGGAAAGTTAAGAAATGTTGTTGAATCTAAAGGAGGTCAAGTGAAGGTTGAATCTGGCCCTCCCATGAGGCAAAGTCTATCTGATGGTTCACTTGTAAGTTATTGGCTAATTCCAATGGTTTCTTTTATCTTATACTTGCGATGTGATTATGTTTGGGTTTGGGATGCTGGGGAAGTTCTGTAGTTCTTTGTTGATTATTAGGGCGTTTTGGTGTAGGTTGTTTTGACTAATATGGTCATTCAATTTGATTTGATCAACTTTAGCCTATGAATAAATGTTTGGCTGACAGGCATAAGAATTGGCCTTTTCTTTTTGTTAGGAAAAATGTTCAGTCAAAAGGTGATTTTAACTTTTTTGACAAAGTCATAAACTGTTGTTTAAATCAAAAGGAAATTCCAAAAAAAAAAAAAAAAGAATAACCTGGAATGTTTTTTATGGTTGTGGAAGATTAATCTTTTTCCTATAATTGTTTTTTACCTTTTTACAAGCAACCACTTCAAAAAGAATTTGAGGAGGTGGCCAATGCGTGGCTTAACTGTCAAAAAGCTGGGATGTGGATTATCTGTCAAAATTTTGATTATTGAGCATACCTTTTCAACATTTTGCATATTTCCCTTGCAGGATACAATGGCAAGAAGACCTGCTGATCCTGAAGAAGAGCTTCGTTGGATGTCCCAAGAAGTACGTGGTTATGTAGAAGCTGTTCTTAACAGCCTTGCTGCTAATGTTCCAAAGGTCAGTTTATTCTCCTGAATGAGCCTTTTTTGTTTATGCTGGTGTATCGTTTCTAATCATCATTGTTTTAAGCAGGCCGTCGTTCTTTGCCAAGTAGAGAAAGCAAAAGAAGACATGCTTATTCAGTTGTATAGCTCTGTTAGGTCAGTACCGTCCATGTTCCGTAGTTTGCAAGTACTAACATTTTCCTGTAAAAACTATGCTTGTTAAGCTTTATCTGTTATTCCTGTTTACGAGCAACAAATAACAAAAGCAGTCACTTCTATCTTTTTTATTTTGTGAAAATTTACTGATTATGGTAATAGAAATTTGCTGTTAAAATGCTCATTGATTGTGTTGATCATTTTCTAGGAGGCATAGGTTTCTCCATAGTTGAAATGCATTCTGGTGGTTACTTTTTCAAAGATAGAACCAATATTTATGGTAATCATTTCATGTGCAAAGAGCTGTTTGGTAATTGTGTAAGAGAAACTGTAGTGTCTGGTGGGAAGGAAAGGTTGAAGGAAAATTGTCTTGACTCTCTCTCTATGGCTATAAAGGATGTAGCAAATGAGATGGCATGGAATAGCTTAACTGTAGAATAAAAAATTTGCTTCCACCTTTCCTTCCTGCAAAATGCTGTGCAAGTGTTGCCAAACTGATTTTGATTATTGATGCTAAAGACTCTGGTCAAGACAAGCCAATTTTATGTATCAGGGATCTAATTATTCAGTCGAACTGGTAATTTCTTAACCCCATAGCAAATTCTAATTGATCTCATGATTTCTCACCCTTGTTCCCTAAATTAGCGTACATGTTAACCTCAAGACCCTAACTTCCTTGCTAACATGCCTACTTCTCTATTTTCTTCTGTAATTTGGTCTACTTTTCCCTAGCTGTCCCACATATTCTCTTGCCGCTGTTTTCTTGATATTTGATTCTTAGCAGGAAGAGGCTCATACTGATATGAATAAATGGGTAATGAGGGTTGCAGATGTTGATATAAACCTAGTACTTTTTGTGAATGTGTGAAGAATTTCATTTGACTGTTGTTTCAAAGACATGCATGGTTGTTGAAATTCCTTTTTATTTTTATTTTTTGTGGATATATTTTTATGCTTTATTGTTGTTTCAGTCTTCTTTGGGGAATAACTTTACTCTCGTGCTTTGATGATTAGTGCTATAAGCAATGCTAGGATTGAGGAACTGCTCATGGAGGACCAAAATGTAAAGCGCAGGAGGGAGCGTTACCAGAAACAGTCCTCTCTTCTTTCAAAACTTACAAGGCAACTTAGCATCCATGACAATCGAGCAGCTGCTGCCTCCAGTTGGTCTAACGGCAGTGTAGCAGGTACCCTTTTTGTGATTCTTTTTGTGTAAACAAATGTTGCTGTTTATTTGCAAAGATGGTTTCATGAACATGCTATGTGCCTGTTGCAAACGCTTTATTTGTCAATTTGGTCTATTTTGCTCGTACTGGGGGATGAGTGTCAGAAATGGGTTCATTCGAAATGGATATATTCAATTCTTTTCAAGTTTTTCTATATATTTGGAGGATCGTACTCTTATATTCATACTCGAACATGTGATTGGCACAAGTATTTCAGGATAAAAGAAGAGTTGGAGTAACGTAGAAATTGATGCAAAACCTTAAAATGATCCACGAATTTCAAGCATGCCAATTATATTTTACCTGTAGCATGCTTGTGTTTTCTTATGATTTTATTTTACTCATCTCTATACCTCATCAACTATGGTCTTTCTCCCCTTTTGTGAGATCCAGAAAGCAGCCCACGGGCTAATGGAGCTTCGTCAGGCGATGACTGGAGGTCTGCATTTGATGCTGCTGCAAATGGACCTGTAGACTCAGGTAGATATGGTTCCAATGGTCATAGCAGACGGTATAGCGACCCTGCACAGAATGGTGATGTGGGTTCAGGTTCGAGCTCCGGCAGCCGCAGGACACCAACTAGGTTGCCACCGGCACCACCACAGTCTGGTTCGTCTTACAGATACTAGTTAAAAACTTAAATCACTTTCATTCATGCATTCATCTTGGCTGGGTATTTTGATATTGTCATTCAGCATTTCTCAAGCTCAGATTATATCGAGTAGCATCTTTAGAGTTTAGTTTAACTTTGTTGGAAAATGCTGGGTTGAGAAAGAGGAGAAAAAAAAAAAAGCTCATTTTGAGTTTTTTGAAAACTGCTGTAAAAATTGTGGCTTGAAATTTTGTAATGCTCGAAATTATTGTGAAAGGTATATTGATTAAGAGTTAATGTCTAAAACGCAAGTAATGCTGAAATGCTGAAAAGTAAAGTATGAAAATTAAATTTATTTTAAGAAGTCAGTTATTATTATTAGTACCAAAAAAATCATTAGTACAAAATTCAATTTACAAATTATATAGTTTTTATTTTTTTCTAAAATATAAATAATTATGCTTTCTTTATATTTAATTTTTACTTTATATTCTAAAAAATTACAAAATTTTACCTTTTAAAATAAAATATGAAAATACATAAATTTAAGGGTTAATTTAGTCGTTTAAGAGAATAAAAAAGATTTTACATTTTATTTTCATCTATAAAAGTTGGCAAAGCAATTTTGAAAGCATCAATTTTAGAACATGTATGTCGAATTTAATTCTATTTCTAAAGTCAATTGTTTGACGAGGATTGCAATGGAAAATTAGTCAATGGGGACTATGAGAATCAAATGGTTTTTGATTTTTAGATCAAGTTGCTTGTTTTATAGCTGTTGATGTTCTGGAATTCAACATTAAAAAAAAAAAAAGAAAACTTGCAACCTGTGATAGTAGATGTTGAGCTAAAAGGATAATGAAAAAAATCAATCCTCTAAAGTTAAATTTTGATTAGAAAGTAGCATCAATACGGAAAAAA
>JBBYHO010000002.1:17801062-17823520 GCA_038382025.1 Adansonia gregorii
TATTTTAATTCATGTACTTTTGAAATAGTAAATAAAAAAATGATTAATGATATTAAAAAATTATTTGAATGCTATAAAATATCGACGTGTTATACGATATAAAATTTTAAATTTGATAAAAAAAGACCTAAACTCGTCCTATAACCCAAAACTATTTTTATATAAAATTTAAAATTTTATGTCATATTACATGTCGACATTAAATAATATTTTATCTTCGTTAACTATATTTTATTTATTACATTTCAAAAATATAAAAATTAAGATATTAAATTTAATAATTTATAAACAAAATATCTAATTTATTATAATATAAAACTATTAATAAATTTTTACGTAATTTTCAAAGGTGGATTATTATTATTAGTAAATGAGATAGAAAAATTTTTAAAAATCTTGATATTAAGTACGCGTGTCAAATAAATAAACGTATTGATCCTTTGTAAACGACGAGGTTTTATGAAGAACAACAAACAATAACTTCGCAAGTAGAGGGGGAAAAAAAAAAGAAAAAAGAGAACTTTGTTTTCTTCTTCCTCTCGATTCCTCGTTCAAAGCTCCTTCTCTTCTCCCTGATTCAGATCCATTTTTCCAAACAAAGAAACAAAACTTTGTTCTCGAGAAAAATAAAATAAAAATGTCAAATTCGCACAGCGATACAATACCTCTTCATCCGTCGTCTCAATCGGACATCGACGAGATCGAGAATCTAATCAATGCCAGC
Organism: Adansonia gregorii; assembly: GCA_038382025.1. Lineage (NCBI taxonomy): Eukaryota > Viridiplantae > Streptophyta > Magnoliopsida > Malvales > Malvaceae > Adansonia > Adansonia gregorii. The sequence goes on from JBBYHO010000002.1 coordinate 17,801,787, forward strand.
GTCCAATCAGGCCCAGCCACAGTCCTCCCCGCCCGTCCTCCAAGCCCTCCTCGGGCCTCCATTCCCGTCTCCTCTTCCCCTTCCCCTTCCCCTTTCATCAAATCCGACATCCGTCCTCCGCTTCCTTTCTCCTCCTCATCGACCAATCAGAAGGTGCCTTCTGTACACGCCGCCCCTCCTCCTCCTCCACCCGTTGGTAACTCTAGCAGCATCGTAGCGACCGGGTTCGGTCCCCCGCCCAATACATTAACAGAGCCTGTTTGGGACACGGTGAAAAGAGATCTGTCGAGGATCGTTAGTAACTTGAAGCTGGTGGTGTTTCCGAATCCTTACAGAGAAGATCCAGGAAAGGCGTTGAGAGACTGGGATCTGTGGGGTCCTTTCTTCTTCATTGTCTTCTTGGGACTCACTCTCTCTTGGTCCGCCTCCGTTAAGAAGGTTTGTTCTCACACTGGATTTCGATTTACTTTTTCTTCTTACGTTTTTATAATTTCTTTTCTTTCTCTTTTGTGCTTGACAAATTGTGATAAATTGATTTGGTGTGCATACAATCGATTTCTATGAACTTTTGATTGTTAGCTGTCAAATCTGATAAAACTTGTTTTGGATCCTTATTTTAATTTAAATGAAATTGGGGTTAGTTGTTAGAATAAGAATTCTTCCCTCTTATTTCAACAGTAAAGGTAAGAGAGTTTTATCTTGAAACCTTTTACGTGTTTTTTTTCCCTTTATTTTCTTATTACTTATTTACAAGTTCTCAAGAATTACAAGCAAATGGTGATAACAGTAAATGAATAAAATCTCTAAAATGCAACACTGACTTCGAAAATAATTGTTCTTCCTGAAAGTAAAATTATATATTTTGTTTTTCAAGATTTGTAATTATTCAAGAATACCATTTTCCTTTTGCCTTTGCTTTTGGAAGCAAAAAGCAAATACCAAACAAAACAACACCACTAATTCCGTCTAGAATTGAAACATGCTCTACGATATTGATTTGAATTATAAAATATTTATGTTAGATGACTATAATTGCCAGTTGTTTGTTGTGGTGGTTGGTTGGTTTTGTAAAAGGGGGAAAAAAATCTTGTATACATAGGGACTTTAATTTTTGGTTATAGTAGATAAATTTAATTCTTTGATGGATGGCCCGAAGAAGCTGTTTCTGATAGGATTTGGATTGCTTCGTAACTTTTCCTATTTGGCGTGTAAATAACACATCATTACATATGTAATCAACGGCCCCTATTGTTTATAGGAATTGGATAATTCTTCTTTCAGTTTTGTGATTTCCTTTTCTCGTTTCATTCACTCTGATTTTTCCATTTCAAATTTGACTCCAACTTTGAGAGTTTTAAATAGAGCACTATGACACAAATGATCGACGTAGCTGACTGCACATCATGAAAGAAAGCTTAGTCTGTCACTGCTGTTTATTTGATAATTATGCAAGGGTTTTCATGGGTGCAATTGCACAACAATATGTGACACCTGTGATGGGCTGTAGTTTTTTTTTTTTTAATTTTTTTTATGACAACTCTAGTCTTGAACTCATGTTGCAATTCTTAAGATTTGATATAGGGCCGGGTATATCGTCAATGCATCTTCCTAGTAGTTTATTTATTGCTATTCTCAGTTGCGCTTATTATTATTTGTAATGTATTTTTTGCCTTAATTTCATTCTATTCAAGTTATTTTAACCAGAACTAACAATTATTTGAGTTTTACGTAAAATGGTCCTCTAATCTTGATGATTAAGAAAACAAATTTTGGAAACCTTGGTAAACACATTTTCTTAGATTTCCAACCTCGATTATCATTTTCATTAACCTAGGGAATAAGTTATTTAGGTCCTAAAAAATTAAGATACCAATTGCATTTAGGAATCGTAATTTCATTTGAATTTAGGGTTAGCAAGACTCCTAATCTAATTAGAACAATGTTGGCACATACAAGCCTTATCTAACATATAAATTTCATATTTTGATAGGAAAATCAGCTTCAAAAATTCTGAAAATAATGATCTGTTGATCATTACCTCAGCTTCAAAGTTGTAGATTTTACATGAGATATAGTACTTACCTTCATGACTTAGAAACTAGATGATTAGGATTCTTGCTCCTTAAGACTTTTGCTAGTTTTTTATCGTAATAGAAGTTCTCATTCAATTTAAGTGACCTTATTTTTAACTTGCTCGCCTCCCTGGGTTGCCATATATAGTGTCGCTTGTGCATTTGGCCTCTTTCATTTAGAGATGGAGAGATCCAGCCATATTTATGGATAAAAATGAGGTTGATCTAGGACAGATCGGGGATAGCCTGAGGTGCCGGGCTGCCTATTTATATGAAATTCCTTTGATATCTTTTGATGCATGATGATGCTGCTTTACATTTTGAAGAGATGTCCTCTCACCGTGTTTTGTGATTATTTGTGATCCTTCTTCTCCTTATTTCATATCTATGATTTCCCTTCCTACAATCTGGCCTCATCTTTTCTACTTGTTTTTTTCCCCTGACATTATAATTTTGCAAGTTATATCTCTTACGTTTGCATCTAGAGCTTTCTTCCTTTTTCTGCTATATATATATATATATATTCTGTTTATTATAAAAATCATCATTGCTTTTAGTAGACAGTACTAACATTTTCTCTTCTTAATAATGTTCCAGTCTGAGGTATTTGCTGTTGCATTTGCACTGCTTGCAGCTGGTGCTGTAATCTTAACGTTGAATGTGCTACTACTGGTAATGGCCTATCTACTTTAGAGAGTAATATTTTGAATATGTTTGCAAGCTTTTGAAATTTAGTTAAATGTCATTTTGGGCCTGGGAATTCCCATTTACATATGATTAGATACCATTATTTTGAAATTTTGGAATAAAAACCTTGCACAGATGATACATATACGACTTGTGCTGAGATTTTTTTTTTCTTTTATATTGTTGCAGGGTGGGCATATTATCTTTTTCCAGAGTCTGAGTCTTCTTGGTTATTGTTTATTCCCTCTGGATATCGGAGCCCTAATCTGTATGTTGAAGGACAATGTCATTGTCAAAATGATTGTGGTCTGTGTGACATTGGCTTGGAGCTCATGGGCTGCCTATCCTTTCATGAGTTCAGCTGTTAATCCAAGGAGAAAAGCACTTGCACTCTACCCTGTTTTTCTTATGTACGTATCCGTTGGTTTTCTCATCATTGCCATTGATTGAAGTTCCTTCCCTTTAAGGGTTTGAAAAGAGTTATTGAAACTTATGAGGAGTTGCATAGGAATATCATGTGGTTACTGTATTTTTTGACCTGAAACAACATCTTTGGAGGCTTATTTCTGAATATGATATACTTAAACTGTATCAAATCCTTTTGTGTTTTACTATTTACTTTCTCCATAACTGTTGCTAGTGATGATTTACGAGCTCCGGCTACAATCAGGGCATTTAGGCATCGTGCTTACGTGTGTGTATATATATAGATATATATATTGATTTATTGTTATTCAGGGGAAGGGGATTCAAACCCTATTCTTCTCTTTGTTTGTTGTTTGTTGTTTGTTTGTTTGGTTTTGGACTTTTCTCTTCACTTGTGCCATGCCATATTTAAGTATTTGATGTACTAAAATGTTCTCAAACAAAAGTTCTGATCCTAAAACGTGATTTGCATCATTATGGTCTGAGAGAAGGGTATTTCTTCTGGTGTTTACTTAAGAAAAGCATAATAAACAAACTTTTTCTTCTTGGATTACTGAGGAAAAGATCAATTAATCAACCATCTAAAATCTTCTGATTTTTGAAAAGGAATTTAGGGTTTGAGGTTTTTTTGTTTTTTATATGAAATAAATTCGAGAAATTTTTTTTTAATTTTGGGAGTAAAAAATGAGGAGAGAGAAAAAGTGGCAGTATAAAAACGTTTGAAACAAATATAGATGAAATTGTCTAGAGATCTCGTTCCATTTGGATTGACTGAAAAATGTTAAAAGGTAATAACTTGATACAAGTTAGATTTAAAACAATTTAAACGGCTCAAATTCAAAGATTGGTCCAACTCAAAAAAACCCCAAATTGCAATTAACCTACAATGATTCAAACACGTATTGATTTGAATTTCTAATGGTTCAAACTTGAGTGATCCCAAATTTATTTGTAAGGGTCTAGATCCAAAATTGCTTGAATCTGAGTCAATTTGAATAAAAATAAGCTAGACCTCAGTTCAGTGAATGTTGATTACATTTTGAATCGACAAATAATAATAATAATAAGAAGAAGAAGAAGAAGAAGAAGAAGAAGCTAATTTGCAGAGAAACTAACTCGAACCCACGCAGTTAGGACCCCTGAGCGGCAGGGATCCAGCTTCTCTTCAGTCTCATATTAGGATTGGATACATAGTTTAGATCAATCGCTCACACAATTAATTTGCTACTAATGTCTCATATATTACCTGCATCTTCTTCCTCTTTGTCAGCATCTCAATTGAAAATGTTTACATGGCGAGGCATTGTCAATGGCTAAAAGACTTGAAAATCACTCTCTTTTTTTTTTTTTTTTAATTATAGATATTCTTGAAAAACAAGATGGGAAAGAGAGGTAGGAGCACTATTTAATAGATCAAACGATATGATATTGGTTACGTTTTCTTTTACCTTAAAATTAATACATACCGACAGATACGGGTATAACATCAACCGTAACTGATATGAAAAAACGAGATATAAATACAGCAAACATACACAAGTTGCTTATCTGATAATTAATTAAACAATTTGTGTACCTATAAGTTACATATAGTTAATAAGGATTTAAAATGCAAGCAATAGATTATTAACAGTGCCAGTTGGGGCAAATAGTTTGAACACTTTGTGTTGATGCATTAGAGCTGATTGATACATAGGGATTCCCAGAACCATTTGAAAATTTGCAGCCGATTAGTAACACATAAGTTAGAGCTGACTTCTGAACTGTTCCAAAAACCTTCAGACGATTGCAACCACTTTTACCTCCCCCCCCCCCTCCATTTCTGATATAATGCCACTGCTACTGCTGCTTCTGTGAGTATGTACAAAGGCTTTCAATATATTTCATGAGATTACAGTTGATGCTTCATCTTCAAGAAATACAGCACCTCCTTTATTGTATACCCTCCTTAAAGGGACCAGAATCATGTAATAGTTTCATAACAAGGCCAACCTGCAAATGAAGAGTTGAATTTAACAGGCATTAGCTTAGGAGTAACAACTGTAAAAATGAAAAAAAATTCCATAACCAGATCTTCAATGGGGAAATGCCAAGAAATTGGCTATTCTTGAAACAATGTTCCAGGGAGAAAGAGTGGTGGATGAGTTGCAAAAGAAGAATTTCTTTTCAGAAGTGAAAAAAAAACCCTAAACACTAAACGGAAGTTCATTCTAGACGAGGGTACCGTTTGAGAAAAATACTAGATGAGGGTACTGTTTGAGAAAAACACTAGGATGAGCAAATCAAAAAGTTCTTTCCATACAACGGTACAGTTTGAAGCTATCAGAGGATATGTGAGAGAGTACAAAGATAGAAGACAACCTTATAGAAAAACAAAATGAAAGATGGTTGTGAAGGAAATTTAGATTTTATGTGACCCAATGTCATCTATAATATCTTCCTTATGCCTCTTAGAGAAATAGGAGTTCTTTTCACGATATGCTCCAAGAATATTACTAACTGCATTTTCATTAAGTATAGACTAACCATGAAAAGAAGGTTCTAAATTCACTTTCTTCACCATAATGCATTTTCTTTATAAAGTGGGAGTCTCAGTTGCTTTGGGAGGAGTCAACCATTTTGATTTGATTTAAAACACAGTAAGAAACTATTTTCACTGAAGGTACCATTGTGTCTTTACATACCTGACTTGCTTCTCGAAACAGAAATTCCTCTATGGCCTTCCTGAAACCTTCATCAATAAAGTAATGACAGCTATAAGTTGGCACAGGCAAATAACCTCGCTGAATCTTATGCTCACCCTGAGCTCCTGCCTCCACTGTGCTTAGATTCAATTCGATAGCTGCTTCAACTGCCTGCAGGAGCAAAACAATACAAAATCATAATCATGTTTCATCTTCTATATACTAATGCATTCTCATCAAAGTCAGGAAGAATGGATAAAAAGGCTTCATATGCTGACCCAACTTGATAGCTAAAGCTTCCTTCAATCTATTGTGTATTATCAGAACTTCTATAATGATATTAGGGAAATTACAGTTGGCAGAACATAAGTGGTCATAAAGTTCACTTAGAGGATTCCAAAACTTTGTGGTACGAGTATGACAACCTCTGTAATAAATTAAGTCGAGTCAAAAAAGCTAAAAGGGTGAGATTAACTATAAATTTGAGAATCAAAACATGGCTCCAATTCAATCAAGTTTCGTTTTCGAAACTTGATCTAGGATCAAGCTACCGGTACTGGACTTGGTCATGTTCTGTTTGCCCTATTTATATCATATATACATAAAAAATGTTCAACTAGGGTCACTTGAGCAGAGTGCTGAGATAGTTCAACTCAGCTCAAAGAATACAGCAAGAGCTCGGGTTCAACTTCACAAAAGTGAGTCAAGTTCAGTATTCCATGAGTCAGGCTTGAATACCTTTAAGCTTATCAAAGGATATAATTATCAAAGACTTTATTTCATATTTTGTGGGTTTGATTGTAATTTTTACACATGTTACAATATTTTAGATTATTTTATATTATTTAGCTTTTTACCTATTTTCCAAGTAATAGGGCTTAATGTTATATATGGTATTTTGTGTTTCCAATAGGGCCTAGGCTTTAACTATAAATACATCTTTTTCTCCCGTACTCTCTATGCTCCATTATATATCTTTTTTTTTTTTGTTTTTTCCACTCACTGTGAATCAAATTGGTATTAGAGCCAACTAAAAAAATCAGTTTTAAAATCATTACTTACATCCACAAGGAAGAAAAAGAGAATGCCATGTGGAACCTATTGGCATCCTTGAAGAAACCATGTAAAACAAAAGTTAAGAGGTACCACCCATGTTTTCAGATTCTAAAGGTTGAGAACATAAAGTTGGTAAGGGTGTAAATGAGTCGAGCACTTGAAGCTCGGGCTTGGCTTGTGACAGAAAAAGGCTAATCAAGCTTGGCTCATTTATTTAATCGAGTCAAATTTAAAGCTAGGACTTAGCCTTTTTGAAAAATATAAAGCTTGAGCTTAGCCTGTTTAGCTCGTTTAAAGCTTGATTATTTTCTTCCCCTTCATCAAATCCCTATTTGCAGTTTTTTTTAAGTTTATTAATTTAGTATTTAGTAGAAATTTTTATGCTAGAAGATTGGAGTAAAAGACTTTTTGAAAATTGGAGTTAGGTAAAAAGTAGATAGTCATAAATAAAATAGCAATTCTCTACGAAGATTTACCATTTTATTGGTAGCAAAGTCGACAAGGAGGATTGACGATTAATGGCCATCTACTATCAAGCATGTTTGTTAAATTTTAACTGCTACGATTGACTTAGTGGCCGTAGGATGCAAAGCTATATCTCGACAGGGTTTTAATTTCGTCTTGTTGATGTGCTGAAGATATCAAAATTAGATTTGGTCATTTACACAATTTTGACTTAGTGCCATTCTCGTCTATCAGTGTAATTATTCTTTCCTTTGCTGGATGAACATCCAACCTGGTCTTCGTTTCTTGCCTAAAAAGCACCTTCAACATGCTCTTCTTTTTTATTTGCTCTTCTTTGCTCTTAAGCATAAAAAGCATTGATTAACTTTGACAAAGAGATGCTGGCCAAGTCTCTTGAATCTTCAAGTTATGAGATCTTTGACTCATACTTTTCCAGGAGAGTGGTGATAACCTTTTCTACGACCCTCTTGTCACTAAACTCATTTCCAAGTAACCTGATGCTATTGACAATGGCCATAATCCTATCTAAATACTACTTGATCTTAGCCAGTGTAGGATTGGACCTCAAAGGTGGTGGATCCATGTCTGTTTCAACCACTTCCCACAAATCGTGTGCTTACAGATAAGTCTTGAATTTTATTACCCAAATATGGTAGTTTTCACCACAAAAAGCAGGATGTGGAGGTGGAGGTAGAGAGAAACTATTGGAAGCCATAATTTTCAAAGTAGGAGCTATTTTCTTGGTTGTGTATAAGGTATGCTTGCTTTCTATCAAAAAAACACACTCTACGTGCACATCAAGGAGCTAAGGTCCTCTAGGATAAAGGCTCTGATACCAGTTGTTGTATTTTTCACACCAAAAAGAACACAAAACCAAGTGAAAGGAACACAAATTGCTGAAAGTGTTCAACTTTCTATTTCATCGTAAACTACTAATGGTTTTAAGTTAAGGTGCGATTAATTCCAACTACTACAAAAGACTTTTTTGCCTATATTCTTTCACACTTTTAAAACACAGAAATAACCAAATCTAATGCTAATATCTTCAGCAAATCAACAAGACCAAAAGTAAAAGCCTATGGATATAGTTTTGCATCCTATGGCTACTAAGTCAATAGTAGCATCTAAAATTTCACAAACACGCTTGGTAGTAGGTGGCCATTAATCAACACTCCTCCTTAGCCACTCTGCTACCAGGACCAATTAACTTCCTCAAAAACTCGAAGTAATAGTAATAAATAAGTTATTATTATCTATAACTAAATTAATAAATAAAGAGATATTAACATAAAACAATCTACTTACACATACACGAGTAATTCACGAGCTTTTCATATCATGCATATAAAGCTTGAGCTTGCCTCATTTATCTAGTTGAGTCCAAATCAAGCTTGAACTTCTTTATTTAGTTAAACAAACGAGTTTGATTGAGCATTAGCGAGTCAAGCCCGAATAGTTCACGAATAGCTCAACCATTTACATCCCTAGAGGTTGGGCCTGAAAATTTGAAGTCCTAGTTTGTGATGGTTTAATCAAAACAGAAGTTTATTGAAGAGTTGCCCAGTGAAGATCCTTCTATTGCAGTAACACAAAAGGCACTATTAGAGAAACAGTGTCGAAGAAACAACTTTACTAATATCATAACATTTTTATCTACTTGCTAATAACTTTAACATGTTATAACTCAATATGTAGACAAGTTAGGTCTATAACATCATTGTTCTAGAAATGAATATATGGACAAATGCACATTTACTACCACACTGCATTCCCCATTTTGGCTCCACTCACCTAAGTGCTTCATTCAAGTTTCAATCCTCCTCTCTTGTGTTAGGCAAGCGCTACTTTAGGCCTGCCTTTCTTCCTATCTTTTTTTATAGTTGTTCATATTCTCTTACATATTAATTCCTTCCAACTCAACAGATAATATGACATGCACCTTTTATGTTTATTTCTTAATATCTTTCATCTTTTATTAATTAATACTATTTTTAAATATAAAAATTAACATAAGTTATATGTTCTGTACAATTTGTATGACAATCATGAGTGTAAAACTTTTATCGAATAAAAGTTTAGAGAATTCAAAATTTCTTTGTATTATTATTTTCATATCGAGGATGAAGATAAGCTAATTGAAGAATTAAATTTAGCAATCTGAATCTTCAATTAAGTGGATTCTGAATATGAATCATCAAATGCATTGAAATAAATTAAACCATTGAAAATGGTTTATCAAACATAACCTAGGTTCGCTTACGAACTAGTGAGATTTTCTTCTTCTATTGGTTCTTCCGGTTGTCTCTCCCTTATTTTTCTGTTCTGCTCTAGATTCCTAAGTTTCTCTCTAATTTCTTATATCTATTTTTTATTTTCCCTCAAATTTCTAATATCTATCTATTTTCCCTCCTTGTTCTACATCACCAGCTTTACTCACTTATATCCTCAAGCATGGCATCATAAATATTTTCACGGTTTGTACTTCTGAAATTGCAGATCATGTTTCACATAATTCAATCCTAATAGAAGAACCTTTTTCCACTATTTTTCAAGTTGTTTTGTAAATCAGAACCTGATAATAACAAGCTTCAAAATGCAAGCTCGGATAATAGACTCGAGGTTGACATCCCCATAAGCGTCCAAATAAAGTATCTCCTCCAATGAAATTCAGAGCTCCTGCAACAGGTTCATCCCCTTCTTCGGCAACTACAAGTAACACCTGATCTCCCATCTTTGATCCCACCTCGTGAAAGAAATCTCTTGTTAGGTAAGGACTGCCCCACCTATAAAAATTTAAAGTACACTTCAGGCATCTTACAGAAAAGGATAACAGAAAGAAATCGGATACGTGTTCACCAAAATAATCTAGAGTTAAATTTCTGTAAAAACCCAAAGGAGTTTCAAGATAAGAATCAACTTATTATCAGTAGTATTCCTGTAGAACTTGTAGAAAGAATCCCAGTGATTTGCCTGCAAAGATGGCCATAAAAAGTAAGGTAATACTTGCAACTGTTTCCTGCTGAATAATTGTAGTAAAAGCAGTGAATATTTTAAGTCCCATTTTGTTTCTAGAAGAAACTTATTTAATATAATCAGCTCAAAAAATAGCAAATTAATCATGTTACCTTCAACCCCTTACAGCTTGAAAGGGTAAAACACAAAACAAACCCCATTAATTCAAGCCTATGAAAAAGTACATAACTAAGTACAAATACCGTGTGTAAGGCACATGCTCATGCACGTAGCACATATATAAACAATTTAAACGGGATGATTTGCATGAAAATACCATATTCTATTTTCTTTCAATGATATTCAACATATGCATTGAAATATGGATACAAATAACCTACTGCCTTAACCACAATGCAAATTTATAAGTATAACCGCCAGTTTCTTTTGCAGTGCAAGCAGCATTTTCATTGATCCATGTGGAAGGCTTGGCAAACTATAGAACATGCTCAAGGCTATGTTCAAGGGTATGTCACATGCATAATTGAAGAAATAGTTAGATATCAGCATATATGTTCAGAATATTGGTTGGTAAAAATAATGCTACTGACCTTTATTTCATACCCTCTAAGCCGTTTCATGGTCAAGTTCTGAGCAGAAATCTGCAAATATAAAAAATCACTCAGACAAAAGCAGACTGACAAAAAAGATGTCCTTCAATGCATCAACTATCTAAGCAGAGTAACAAATGTTTCTGACACAGATAAGATAACCAGTTTATTAGAGGGAAATAGAAAAATAAAAAATAAAAATATACCTAGAATTTTCAATTCGTTCTATAACATTATAACCGGAAAATTTTATTTTAAGAGTTCTGCTGATCTAGAAATAAAATATTTCTAATAATGCAAAAATCATTGTTATAGGTGATATTCTTACCAAATAGATTTTACATCCCTTGATAAAAATATGAAGTTGTCCAGAGCTTTTACAAGTGGTTTATGTGGTGTAAAGCAAACTCCAAAATTCAGTTGGTATATCAGCAAACTCGGTTATAGCTAGAGACAAACTTTAAATACTAGAGAGTATTCATTCAAGCAATAAGGAAAGGAATACAATAATCATTATTGGCACCATCATATGCATGATATTGATTTTTATGCATTTAAAAATTCTAAATATGTACTATTTAAAAGAAAACTAAGATAATGTAAATTGTATTAGTCTTAAGAAGTTCCCGAGGCCCCAACACATTAACTGAAGAAGATATCATGCATCTCAAATTTTGTCACTAGAGATTTAAGTACACAGTTATTAAGTTGAACTATATAAAAAAGATGCAGACCTTTTTGCGCTCTTGACGAATATTTTTCCTTTTACTTTGCTTCATGTCCATCAGAAACTCATCAAAACTGTGGTGCAAAGACAAGAATTTACAGTATTTTAATATTTATACATTAGTACAAAAACAAAACAAATAGTTCTGTCAATTACAGCATAAAACATTAGGTATTAAACATAACAAAAACAAACTTCTACTCCACAATCTACATACTAAACAAATGCAAAAAAATAACATATCACAGAATTTTCCTCCATTGATTATCTTTATATCTTGTATCTCCTCTTCCTGCAGCTTTTTCTATGAGATAATTCATTGTTCTAACTAGTTTAATTACTTTCATTTCTATGATGGGGTGTCAAGTTCTAACTGTTACTAGGCTTTGTGCTTTTGGGTGTTATCTGGTTTTAGATTTTGACTGCCTCTTTGGAAACATGGAAAATGAAAGATCAATTACTTTCATTTCTTGCTGTGATTGTTCTTTATTATTTAAAAGCACAAATATCGGCCAAATGCAAAAGTGAAATTGATGCCAAGATTTCAGCTACAAGTCAAATATAGAACAAGAAAATTGAAGTTGACTATAGCTATTAACTTTGGACTAAACTAAAAGAGGACATTCTGTCATAACCAAGAAACAGTCAGGCAGCGGTTACCTTTTATAGTTACGATTCTTCCAGTGGTATTGCATTCCAATCCTCTGTAGGAATCCTTTATCCTTCAATTTGTACCATTCGGCTTCAGATGGAAAGGTAATGTGCAGAGAGGAAACTTGAGACTGAAAATAAAATTGAATTAACAAGATAGCATATTGGAATTTAAAAACAAGGTCTTATTCTTGGGGCTGCAAGAAAAATATAACTCACAATGCAAAAGTCAATTTGTAGCTTAAATTGCCATAAAGAACAAAACAAATGGTTTGGACTCGGAGACAAGCTATTGAGATAGGCTTTGCTTTTGCCAGTGTTGGTTGTCTTGTTCATGCAAATGTCTTCCTGCTATAACTCGTCTTATGCCCCACTGGTTAATAGAATTTAACAGCTGGTTTCAAATAACGTTCCCTATTCTTATTTCCAATGGGTAGATCGGGGTAACTGGCATTTATTAAATGAAGCTGGTATTCTGTATTCTGTATTTTGCATTGGCTCTTTCAGTTCTTAGGAACTGTAAGACAGTTTTTCCTTATATGAGGCAATCTGCAGCTTCAGCAAACTACTATTATATCTGCTAACCATTTTTAATTTAGAGCTCTTATTCAACCACTCCAATCTATTATCAAGATTTGGAATAACACAATGAAAATTGTGGTGTTTCTTAGAACTAGAACAGTCACTTGATGTCTATCACATTAACGACGCCATGTTTTAACCAACCAGCCCCACTAGAATTCCACAATGTTTTATCTAGCATGTTTGTCAAACAGTTGTATCTATGTAAACATTTTAGGAAATGTAGGCCAATGCAAAATTCATGATTTGCAAGTCAATTGAAAGTCTGCAACTTTTTTTCTTTACTAAAAACCAGATAATGTGATTCTGGTATAAATAAAAAAATTGTTGATGCAGAACTGAAAATATAAAACTCCATTGCGTAATCCACCTTAAATGTCTGTACCAAAAAAAAAAATCTACCTTAAACACTTCACACACACTCCACCCCTCCCTCCCCAAAAAAAGGAAAAAACGCTCAATCTTATGTAAATATATCATTCATGTCTCTCTAGCATGCGAGGAACAACATAAAATGCTTTATGAGAAAAAAAAATGATTGATGGCATGTAAACCAATGCACTCAACATAAGAATGATTTGAATCAACCACTACCTTGGCTGTCAGACCCTTCAAAGCAGACACTATAATGTCAAAAACTTGATCTTTGAATGATGTATTGCGCATTAAAATCCTAGGACCAGTCACTGGAGTGAAAGGCACGCAACACTGGAACTTTGGGTAATACCTTGATCCAAAACTATAGTAGGCATCTGCCCAAGAATGATCAAAAACAAATTCACCATAGGAATGGCTGCAAAACCAAATTAAAAGAGATGAGAAACATAGTAAAGAAACTGCAAGAGAATGTTCAACGTGGGGAACAGCATAACAGATGCTAAACCTTTTAAGATAGAGTGGAGCAACGCCTAAAATATTTTCAGATTCGTCCTTAGCAACTATATGGCTTGGCATCCATCCTGTTTCCTGAAAATTAATTTTTAAATAAAAACTTAAACAATTAGGAATTTTAAGGTTATGCATGTCAATTATTTAACTAAAGTCAAGCTGCATTTCCTGCACATATAAAACAAATTCTCTGTGGACAGTTACAATGCTGGATCTGGCCAACATTAACAAAGACCAGATATACCACATGCAAGTCCATTCCCAATTTAGGTGCATGTACTATTGCTTTAAAATGAATAGCTGCATTTTACTTTAAAGAGTTATTAAACATTGTGTGGGGGATGGTCTGAATGCATGCATAAATGCACTAGTAACTTATAACTCATATTTGAAGTTACGAACAGGATGCTTGTAGGTGGAACTTTCAGAACCATTTTCATCGCATACACATAGAATACAAAATTTTTGTTCTTACTTACCTTATTTACTTAGACATAACCAATTCGACTTTGACTTGCTCAATTATGTTATATTGATATCATACAATTTCAAAACATATATGGTTCAATGCAGTATAGGTTCATGCAGGAACTTATTTTGGAATAGGTTTGGAAAATTGGAAACAGAGAAGAAATGAGCCTGAATTAAAAGAAAAGACAAGAACTGCATTTCCATATGATGATCAAAAAGAATTATGGTAAAATTCAACAAGGAACTTATTAAGCATTTACAAAGCTATGATCCTTAACCTTCACTGCACAACCTGTCTCTTCCAAGCTTGAAAGGAAACCATGAGTAAGAAATGGATTAAACTTTTCGGGACCTGTAGCATCCAGAGCACACGAATCCCATTCATGTGGTGAAATCTCCAGGATTGAAGAAATAACCGATACCGATACCTTCTTTCCTCTAGCCTGGCTCTCTTTAACTTCCTGAAGTTAGAAATAGTAAGTTAATATTAGCTGCGATACCAGCTGCTTAATACAGCCAGGTAATTCTAATAAATTTAGTTTCTACAGGATCATAAGAACACCTCTGTTCCTAACCCTGTCAAAGTGAAATCCCCCAAGGAAGAATCCAAAGGTTGAGACTTCACAGACTTCTTAGATCCCCAAAATAGTGCAGTGATTCTAGATGCCTGCATCGAGATTTCGATGCTTTGCGAAGATACTGGCTTCCCCTACAATTTCAATAACAAATGGACACACTCATCATCAACTAATTCATCATTACACAAAATGTGCCAAACTTGGGAATGTTCTAATCAATAACCATTTTCATAACTAAAACAATGCAACGTAAGTGCAAGCTCTTAAAAGATTCTTGGCTTCTTAACTTATCCCTTGAAACCTTAAAAAAAAAAAAAACTTGACAATGCTGTAGCATACCAGAGACCAAGAATCTTTCGAGAGCTTGAACTTCTGTAAATGCCTTAGCATGCGAGAACATTGACAAAACCCTTATTACCAGGCAATAGACTGGAGTTGTTAATCTAAATGGATGTCAAAATGCCATGGAAACGGCAGTTGTTCCAACCTTAGCTAGTAAGAAGTAGTAAGGGAACCAAAATTGAACAATATATTCTAAACAAATTTCTTTTTTTCCTTTTTTTTTATTAGGATAAGAAATAATGGACTAATTATCATCAAATTCTTAAAAATAGAGAATAAGGGACTAATTACCGTCAAACTCAAACCTATAACATAAGAATAGTATAATGAAGTAAATAATTGATGGGTAAGTCTGCTTGTCTTTCTTATTGAATTCTTCAATAATCACTCAGCAAGCCACAACAATTCCACCCAATAATTTAACTATCTGGCTTTCCTAATAATATCAAATATATCAATACAAATATAAATGAAAGAATAAAAAAATAAAAGGAAATTAAACTAACAAAGTTGGAAGGAAATTGACCGATAAATGGCGAAGGCTTGCAGTTGCTGACCGCTGCTGCTACCGCCATGGCCACACTCTATGCACAATGCAATCCTTTCACGTCTAAATATCCACCCATTTATTTTCATATATTCAATAAATAAATAAGGTTATTTTCTGACACGTGGTACCTATGTTTTATTTATTTATTAAATTTTCACTTTCTTACTAACTTGGCTACCTGACCTCCGATTATTCAGAAAAATGAAAAAAAAAAAATTCCAACAATTACGTAGCTCAATTTAGGTCTTTTAATTTTAATAACTGTAAGTTGTTAATCTTAAATAGGTCTGGTCAAGTTGTGTCAAATTTTTTTTGCCTAGATTGGATCAATTTTAAATTAGTTTTACTATTTATAATATTATTAAAATATTTATTTATATAAATAAATTTTATTTTATTATTTATAATATCATTAAAATATTTATTTTAATATTAATATTTATGTATTTTAAAATTATATTAAAATAAAAAATAAATTTACTATTACATATTAATTCAGGTTAGGATAACTTAAATTTATAAATATCTTGCTTAAAACCTGAGTCAAATGAATATCATGATTCTTGAATAAGTCTAATCTTAAATCTATGTTATTATAAAAGGAATAAATAGGTTTGGTGTCACAAGTTAACCAAGTTATTGAATTTACAAAAAAAAAAAAAAAACTAAATTTGTAATATCAAATAATAAATAAAGTGCGAAAGTAATTTAATTTTTTTAATTACTTTTTTAAAATAAAGTTAATATCTTCTAAAAAAATTACCAAGTTTTTTCTAAAAGCTACTTATATAAAAAAATTACTTTTACTTTTTCCCAAAAATTACCTATATTTTATAAAAAAAAATTTAAATACCAAATTTGTGTTTGTTCCAAAGTCTAGTATAAAAGATATCCTCTATACATACATATATACTATACAATACAATACATACAATCTACAAGGTATTAATTTTAAGTCCTTTAAGGACTACAAAGGTAATTTTGAAAAAGATATGGTATTTTAATCTTTGTGATCTTTATCTGATAATATTATCCAAAAAAATTTCTTTTCTCTTGATTGAATGAGATGGTTTAGTTCGCTCTGACAATTTTTTTTCTTCACTCAACTTCTCATATCTACTTTCTTTTCTTGCTATAAAAGTTTTTTTTACTGTAAATTAATCATCATTTCTTTCAATCACCCACCTAACCACCCACTTACTATTTATTTTTTCCTATCATCTTTAATATACCCATGAAATTTAGCTATTAATTTTGAGTCTTTTAGGGACTATAGAGATGATTTTAAAAAAAGATATGGTATTTTGGTTTTTATGATCTTTATCTGATAATATTACAAAAACAAAAGATTGATTTTCTTTGGTATTTTGGTTTTTGTGATCTTTATCGAATAATATTACAAAAACAAAAGATTTATCTTCACTTTGAGAGAATAAGATAGTTTGGTCTATTTTGACCAATTTCCTCTTTTTTTTTTTCACTTAACTTCCCATATATGCTTTTTTTCTGGCTGTAAATCTTTCTTGTTATAAATTAATCATCATTTCCTTCAATCATCGGCCCAACTACCTATTTACTACTAAATCTTTTCTTATCATCTTTGATAGACCCATGAAATTAATTATTTTTTTTATAGATTAAATTGCTGGTTGGCTCAAACAAAGGTAGACTATAGAAATTTTAAAACTTCTCTTCTTTCTTTTTTCTTTTCTTTTCTTTTCTTTATTGATGGTTTTTGTTTTTTTTTCTTTTCCCCTACTAGCAAATTTAAAACAAAAAAAAAGATTGGTGAATCGAGGATTTGCATAAAGTTAGGGTGATGACCAAGCGAGCGAGAGCCAATGTTTCTCCTGAGATACAATGATTTCATATCGAATGAAGTAGGGAGAATAAAGCGAGATTAAGAGAATATGGAAGCTTATATTTATTTGGTTTAGATATGTGAATTTTTTTTGAATTTAATAAGTATTTCTTCATTTTCTATTCAGGAAGTGTTTTTTTTTTAATTTTTGATTTTTTTAAAACCCTAAATACCGAACCTTTTTTTAAAAAGTTTAAGCTCATGATATTTTATGCTTTTTAGGGTCACTTCAAATTTTCAATTTAATTTCTCATTGCATCAGTGAAGCTGCCAATTCTCATATTTCCTTATTATATCATTTTGCAACCCAAGAGACAACAATAGTAAGTTCACATCTTTTTTGACTTCTCAGATTGGCCTAAACTATATGATAGTATTTCAAAATATTTATTTATTGTGTGTATGTATTATGTGGACAATGAGCAAGGTTGGAATTGCTTTCTTCATGTTCTACCGATGGCATTTTTCTTCCTTTTTTCTTCTTTCATTGGTTCATTTATCTTTGATGTTTTGAATGGATTATATTTTTTAAAGATATATTTAATATTTACTTTTATTACAAAACATACTAGCAATAGCTTAAGATTAAGGTCCTATACAAACTAAACTGCGCCCTCAACGTAAGTTTTTGTTTTAACAAACTACACATTTTAACCATTCTACCCTAAAGATTCTGTGATACACCGCAACATGGAAACTTAAAGTAGTTTCCATACAACAATTTCATACATTGAGACATTAAGATATTTTCTAAGCAAACATGTTCTATTTCATTAACATTTGAAAAATACTAAATATTTGTTGTTACATGGCAGCTCCAAAACTTGCTTCTTATTGCAGATGGGGTTTAATAAGGTATTGTGTTTGTTATTAATTAATTCATGTTCATATATAGTTTTAATTTGCTATTTTAGTTTTTTTAGAGATTATTTTGTTTTTTATTTTTAATTTTTAAAATTTGAAGTGCGGTTAATATTAGATTTAATTAATAAATTATTAGATTAAATGTACGCTAATGATGAAATAAACTAAAGAAAAAACTATGAGGATGTTGTAATTTTTTGTGTTATAGAAAATAAAAAATTAAAATGTAAAAGAAGTCTTTTAAAATTGTGATAATTAACAAGGAAAAGAAAGAAAATTCCAATATTTTGCAAATTTTGCTATGATATACATTTGTGCAATTTTGAAAATTCTCTTCAAGTTTAATATTATTAATCTATTATTCTTTTAGTTCCTATGAGATAAAGAATGACACCAAATGTATTTTTTAGAAGTCTAAAATTTGTTTATCTTTTTCATCTTAAATAGGAAGGTACACAACTACAATGCTAGAAGCTTTCGAGATTTATAAAAAAATCTCTTGATATTTGCCAAAGTGAAAGAGAAATAGAAAAAAGAAAGAGAAAATAGAAAAAAAGAAGAGAGAGATGGAGAAAGAGAGTTGAAGATGGCACAGGAGAGAAAGATGTGGGATCATCGATTATCTGGAGCAGGGTTGTCGACATAGTGGTTAATGATATTTTTGGGTTTCTATTAGAGAAAATGTATCAAAGGCAAAGAATTTTATCAGATCTATTATTTCTTTTGCCAAATCAACATAAATATATTTAATATTTTGATTATTATTTTTTTTGGTTGTTTCTAAGGCTTTGGAAGTTGTTAATTTTGAGAGGTTTTATTTTTTAGATTTTTGACAAATGATAAACGATAAAAAGAGAGTGATATCCTCAATTTATTCATTTTTTTGCCAATTCAACATGGGGAATTCCAAATAAAAAAGGTTTATTTTTTTGGCTATATATTTTTTTAATAATTTAGATTTTGTTTCATGTATTCTTTGTATAGATAGTATTTATGATGGGTTTGTTTGATGCTAGAGTTGCTCATCTTAATACTTTATTTAACATTATTGATCATCATTAACTTCATACTCTTTCCATTGTCATCAAAGCATTTCAACATTCTACTTCTTTTGTTTAATTTGCCTTTGTCATTCCTTTAATTATTTTTACTAAGTTCTTTGATTGCGTGTTTTTATTTTTTTTGTTTTAAAACCAACTTTCTAAATATTTAATATTAGTCTAGAATGATGGGTTGAGTGAATGACATATCTTATTCATCTTTTGCAGTAGTATTCAAATAGAATAAAAGAAATATTGATAGCACTTTTAAACTACTTTATATTATTCTCTTTAGAAGGGAGGGAAGTTAATTTGTTTGCTTTCAATTTTTTATATGTTCTATCAAGCATTCTCTATCTCTTGGTTAACATTTTTACTTTGATAATAAAGGCATATTGGACTTACAAACGCGAATAAACAAAGTTAGCATTGATACGTGCGTGCGTGACTACAGGCATTTGTCTTTGTAAAGAAATTATACTTGGATAATTCTGCGTTGCTACAGAACTACTTTATTAATTTTTCTTTCAATTTATTGACTTGCATTTGTTGCTCTTGTAGACAGTTTATATTAAGAAGTAAAATTTCCATTTTTTTAGTTTTGTTTGGCATGATAATGAGGTAAGAGGATCATAAAACTAAAGAACAGTAATTTTTGTTGCACATAATTGATTTTCTATAAGAATTAGACTGCTAAACTGCTATTTTTGTGATTGATTACATTTTATTTTCTAATAGTTTTGTAGTTTTTCAAATTTTTACATAATAATTTGCAAAATTATTTTTGTTTTAAGCTTACTTAAAGTTGTTTGTCTGTTAAAAGATTTATTGTCAGGCCAACCTAAACCAAACTAAAGTTGTTTTTCATCTCCATTCGTAACAATAACCCACCAATTTCATGATTTTACCTATTTTTAGACGAAGCAATTAATATTTGATAATTAATAGTAATTCTGTTCATGCCTACCATTAATTTTATTTGAGTCTACTTTCAAATATGCAATCTAACATATAACAACTATGTTAAAAATTATTTGCTATGCATTTAATGAACTTCAATGTAAGCAACTATTTCATAAAATATTAAAAATCTTTTTTTCAATAAACAGTATCTATGAAGTTAATCATATTAGGTTTGTTTTAAAAGTTACTATTGCATTCATATTTATTTGTTAAATAAAAATTGCTTATTATAACATTAGTTTTTAAGTTGATATTTACTATCGTTTTTTAGAACTTCTTGATTATATAATTAATTATATTCAAGAAAGTTCCTTCATATTCAACTTTAATCTTGATTTGAGGCTAACTTTTGCGTTTCTTTACTCTTGATTATTATCTATTACATATTTAGTACCATATTATCTGTTACATATTTAGTACCACATTACTTTTATTTTAATAGAAATTATATTTTGGCTTTTGCTTTGATATGAAAGGATCTTGATATTTTGGTGTTGAAACTAAGAAAGTATTAACACATTTGTTTGTTTTACTTTTCTTTACTCTTTATTACTATTTACTATATACTTAGTACCATATTATGTTTATTCTAATGGAAATGTCTGGAAAAGAATTACATGGTAAGAATATAGAAATTAACAACTATTGAATGTTTCAGAGAGTTAGAGACTAAAACCAAGAAAATATGAATACACTTTTTCTTTTGTTTTGTTATAATCTTATTTTAGGTGTGGACAAGGTGTCATGTTCAACGCAAAGGAAGAGGCCATTTAACTTCCCAGGTCATTCAACTTACCCAGATACTGCTTATGTCATACCTGTGTTAGTTTTTTGCATGCTTCAGGATAAAACATACATAGCTTTTATGCATTTATTATTTCAAACAATAGATGGAAATTGCTGAAAATAAATTAATATATTTTGTTTTTCAAAAATCTTAATCAATCTGTATAGGTATCTATTTTCATCATGACTTTGACTATGCTTAATGTGTTATATAATTTTTTATTACAATGTATGAAATTTATACAAATAAAGTAACTATAAAACAAATATATATT
Organism: Adansonia gregorii; assembly: GCA_038382025.1. Taxonomy (NCBI): domain Eukaryota; kingdom Viridiplantae; phylum Streptophyta; class Magnoliopsida; order Malvales; family Malvaceae; genus Adansonia; species Adansonia gregorii. The sequence continues at coordinate 17,823,318 of JBBYHO010000002.1, forward strand.
TAATTTAGATTTTTCATTAATATTACATCACAAAAAATTAATGAAACCCATAGCATTACGTGAGCATAATACTAGTTATTTGATTTTCGAGTTAAGAAGTACTCCATAGGTGTTTTTTAAATTTTCAAAGTTGCTTTTATCATTTTTCTCTTCAATCATTGAGAATTTCTCATTTTTTCTTTATTTGTTCCTGTCACTCAATC
>JBBYHO010000002.1:17857870-17870596 GCA_038382025.1 Adansonia gregorii
TACGAAATTAATTTAAAACATGGTATAATAGTCGGTAAGATAAGAAAATATACCACTATAAATATAAATATAAAAAAATATAATAGATAATGCAGTATATTTAAATATAATAATATGATTAATATGATATCATACTTATATTTTAAAAATTTAATATATTTAATAATTTATATTATTTTATGTTTATACTATTGACCAAAAAAAATATAAAACACAATATACAATAGAAATTAGCGAATCCATTTTGTGAATAAAAAATATCTTTTTTAGAAAAAAGTTGTATTGTAAAAAACAAAGTTAAAATTTAAAAAATAAAAAAACATTTTTGAAGTGAACGGTTATCTTTTGTATCTAATTACTTTTTTAAATATGAAAGGTTCTAATTATTTCCATTTTTATTTTATTTTTATAATTTTAATTTAATTTTTATATAATTTTTTAATTAAATTAATATTATCTTATTCGTAACACCAACTCAATAAATAATTTTATATCTCTACATTTGTCGAATCTTAATGAAATATTACATTTAAACATCTACTACAAACCAAAGAAAGTAACTTCAATTTCTAGCGCCATAGTCGGGTCATTAAGAAATTTTTTGTTTACTGAAATAATATTTAAATTTTTAGACCAAATTATATATTAAAAACTAATTTTAGAAGGGATTAATGATTGGTAATAAATATTTAATATAATTTTAATATTCTCAATTTTCCTTTAATAATTAGAAATATATTTTATATTCAATAATTTTTTTTATTTGGTTAGAGTTTTCTTTTGATTTCACTTATTTCTATTTGCAATTCAATGTAACATTAATTTATTTTTTATTTCATATTTAAAATTATAAAAAAATAAATTATTTTATTTTAATTAAAAAGTAAATTAAATTTTGTATATCATGTAGCACTTATTTATTAAATTTACCAAACATTATTTCAGATTCTCTTTGTAGCAAATTTATATATATTTATATATAAATTATAGCTAAACCAAACAAGCTGGCATTTGTTTAGTACTAGTTAGGCGCCACGTTAGTTTTTTTTTTTTTTAAATAAAAAAAGAAAATATAAAATTTATAATCTTATTATTAGATGTTGAATATTAATCTTGAGAGCCTGGCTCGACTTGGGCAAATGTCAGAACAAGAGTTATCATCTTATTGAGGGTTAGTCTTGGTAGCACTTGAATTATACTCCTCAACTGTTGTTTGAACCTCTGCCTCAAAATGCGATAATTTTGTCCGTTTGGTTCTCCGCAAAGCATTACTCTTGTTAAGTGGAAATGCTCGCTATGTATTTAATTTACTCATGTTATGGATGTGTATGAAAGAACCATATGTACTTCTTTACAAATATTGATTTTTTTGGTTTAAGTTCTTAATAGATGAGATAAGAATATTGTGCAATGATGGTGTTGAGATTATGAGTACGGAAACAATTTTTCTTTTTTTTTTTTTTAAAGTTTCATTGTTATGAATAATTAATGAGTTTTTTGTGTATACAATGGTATTCTGATAAATCAGCCATAGAATATTAACTTATCATTACTGCATGAAGTAAAGTCCTTTAAATTATATCATGGCCGAAAACTTTGAATCTTTATTGTCATTGCTTGTTCTCACCTCTTAATCATTCTTTTATGAGGCAAATAGCTAACTACCGTAAAAATCTTAAGCATGATTGATTTTAAGATTATTGAATGAATTAATTTTGGAATAAATAGATTACATAGAGAACATCACATCTGAGTATATATATATATAAAAGGAAAAGCTTAAGGATTTCAACGAAACTCATAATTAGGTGAACAAGATTAGATTTTGAAATTTGCCTTATTGGCAGACTGGTCTCATTCATAATAATTTGGATGTAATGCATACGGAGAAGATGTCTTCGATGTTGTATTCAACACAAAGATGTACGTTAAGGGCAAATCAAAAACAACATAAAAACTAGAACCGATTTGGCATTATTTAATGGACAACCCGAATTAGAATTGGCAGAGAGCAATGAAAAACAGTCGGGTCTAAAGCCTCGGACACTTCATGCGAAGAGGATAGAAAAACTTGTTTATACTTGGGTGAAAACATTTAGGACTTCCTGAAAGTAGGTCAGTACGCAAATATAGCTGAGCACAAATTTTAGAACATAAAAAGTCATGATTGCCATATTTTTATGCAACAATTGCTTCAAATTGCCTTCTGTGATTTCACAGCTTCATTAATTTGGTATATAACTAAGCAGTCTCATTCTTCAGATATCTTAGCTCTTATGATATTTATACAGAGAGTTTTAGAAGAAAAAAAAAACATTATTGAAACAATTTGCAAACTAGGGAAAATCTTTTTTTTTTTCCCAAATTTGATTTGATGGAGCATTTGACAATTCACTTACCTTACGAAACAAAAATTGATCGAATTTATCCAATATCAATGGATGTATCCATTTAGGAGGTACTAAGTTTCAAGCTTAAAAGGAACAAAACAAAATCTAAAATAGCCATAGTATCCTCTAGCATTTATGTTTATAAGATCAAACATACATTCAAACGTATAAATTCAAGCAACATATTCGAGGGTCCATTTTTTAATCTTGACGTTAATGCTCTGGACTTTTATTGGTGTTTGAGGCCCAATAAACTTGAAGCTAATCTAATCAGATTTGTTCAATAAAAACAGCCACCCTAATTCCGAAATCAGATATGATCAAGAAAAATCAATAACCCTAATCTGACCTTAAATTGACTGGACTTGAGACTAAAGTCCATATCCCTTTTTGATATCTACTTTCAGCTAGGTAGAGGTATTTATAGAAGAATCGACATTATTTCTTTCTTTATCCAAATTTCTAGGTGGCCAAGACTTATTATCAACAGCTCTAATATTATTTCCGCAGCAAAATTGACAGAATCATCATCTGCAACAACTTCTTACGCTTAAAATATGACCAAGACTATCAAATAGTAATTAACTGTAGCCTAATTTAATGTTCCAAACATACCTCATGCATCTATCTAAAGAGAAAAAAAAAAAAACTTTTATGTGTTACAAACAGGTTCACATTGTCATCTAAGATTCTGTATTAAAATACCGCATTTAAATTAAGAGAAAATTTACAACATACATACGAGAATAAATTGTTAAGCCGCAGTTTGTCCACAAAGGATAAAGGCTTGAATAAGGCTCTGAGCAGTACGCAACTGATCTGATGTTCCGGTCACCACAACTAAACCCTCAGCAGCCCCTGGCTTTGGGTCATGAATAACCAAATTTGCTCCAGAAATCTAAGACAATGTTGCAACACAACCAAGGTGAAAAGAAGCATTGATTACATGATAATTTGACTATTGCAATCTATAGAATTATCACTCACCTGCCTGATAAGGCCCAGGTTACTATTACTCTCCCCGTAAACATGGCATAAATATATTTGAGGAATCACGATCTCAACCTTCGTGTTGGTCAAAATGGTTGCTTGATTCCCACTGCCCAAAGCACAAGCGCATAAGTTACACACATCAAGGAAAAGACTAAGATCAATGTCAAAGAGTTCACATTTTTTAACAATCCAATTTTTGAATATAGTGATGATTTTCTCATAAAATTGAGAACCCAAATAACAATATCAGAAAACAAAGCAGTAAACAATGGCAAATTTTCCAATGACGAGCCCTGATGCTTAGTGCACAGAAATTACACGTCCACTTCGATCTTATAACAGGAGGGCGATGGCATTTGAATGATTAAAACAATTAAGATAAATGTTTCCACGGGTTTTATAGTAGTTTCTATTATTTGGTGAATTATCAGGGCACGAAGGTTTATATTCAATATAGTAGATATCAGATTTTAGGATATAACATTTAAATAGCAATGTTATTTCAATTTCTAAGTTTTTCAGGATGAGATAATGAGATATTGGGTGTAGAATTAGATATGTTCTCTCCCTATTTATCCTTTCCCTTTAGTTCTTTCTGATTTCTCTCCCCTAAATTCCTTTATTTTTTCTCTCCCTCACGATCAGAGCTTAGAAAAAGTCTCACCTCCTCCACTGCGATAGTTTTTGCCACTAGTAAGCCACTAATTAAAGGAAATACCATCATGCTGCCAATAAAAAGATTTTAAAAAATAAATAAAGGATCATCATATTTCAGTCGTTTGCTCAAAAGATGGAAGACTGCAGGCCAACTTGCCAAAAATCAACCTCTCAAGTAGTTAAATCCAACCACCAATATTCAGCACACTAAAACCCAAAAAGGAAAAACCATACTGTTAAAGTCAAAACTACCATTCTTTGGTTGTTGAACCAAAATCCAAGACCTCTAAACTCTTTCGCATTTTTTTAAATAGTATGATTTAAAAGATATTTGAAATTCAGAAATTATTGATGAAGAATGCACTACGCGCAAGCAAAACTAGGCAAATGCAGGAAAGTGAAACTTCCTCGATAACATTGTCTCAACATTGTTCTTCCAATCAAATTAAGAATAGGGCTCATGATGCAACTATAGTTGTTGATTACAGGTGCAAGATTACTGCAGAGATATATGACATAAAGAACTAGCAACTGAGAAGCAAGAGAAGGTATCATATGATGAATAGATACAGATGATTGGACAAAACAGCAAAGAACCTCTGCACTGAAGAAGGTTGGGTTTGTGTAAGTTGGGACTGATGACACAAAGCTCAACTCATGGATATCCAAGTAAATTAGGAGCTTGAGAATGTGCTACATAATTTTCCATTGAATTAATTCCTAAATAAAAAGAAATACCTAGCTGACAATGTTGCTGCTACAAAGGTAATGTTTTGATGAAAAGTGTTCAAAAACTTTGCTAGAAGAGTTTTTTCCAACATGGGCAGCACAATTATATGTCTGTGGGCTAGGAAGGATGGACACAAACACAAAATACAGGTACAACACGGACACGGCATCAGGAATTTCTAAAAAATTTGGACAGAGGTACAGCAGGAAACGATAATAAAAATATTTTTTTATATAAAATATACAATGAAAATGTAATATTGATACTTTTCAATTAAATATTAACATGCAAATAGCTTTTTGATTTAAAAAAACTGAACCTTAAAACCCATTGGAACCAAATTGCTCACTGTTGATTCCATATTTAGGAGGGGAAAAAAAAAAAACTTGATTGCGTTTCCAGGCCTGACCAGCTGTGTCTTGACCATGTTTTGACTGTGTTCGATATTATTTTTATTTTTTGCACATGTCCAACATGTATTCTGTTGTGTCCCTGTCAGACACGTCTGACACTTGCACACTCCCCTAACAAAAGGGTCTGTGCTTCATAGTCTATGGGTTATTTCAGCATTTAGGTAATAGGACATTTAAGGTTATATTATTAATATTAGCATTGGGTCTAGGAAGTAGCCTATAAGTGGCCATATTAGCTCCAGTTTCTGCTATCCTTTTGATGATGGAGATATTGAGACATTCAGCATTGAATTTACATTTTATTATCCCAACTTCTTCCCTTCCCCTTGTTTCTTCATGATCTCTCCCTATTTCTTCCCAAGTTCATTCTGTTTCTTCCCCCTTTCTACTTGACTTCCCCTATATTATTTGTTTCCTCTCTTCCCCTCCTTTGTCCTGAATCAAACTACGGTACCATATGGCAATCAAAGTACACAATGCCAGAATCAGATGAGCAAAAGTTAAGAGTCATAATCTATAGAAGAAAAGTATCACCTTCCTGGACGTCCATTTCTTGCAACAAAGCCAGAACCAACATCATAGACTCCCCTAGGGTTTCCAGATGTAGCAGCCTGATAAAACTCAAAGGAAACAATGAAGACAAACATTATTGTGACGTAGATATTAATTATAGAAACAAAAAGACTATGTTGGTTCGCCTCTTCATTTTCCTTTAAATAACTGTGTCCAACTATGTTACTCGAGCTTAAGTGTCAATGTCAGATTCAGGTCTGTGCCTGACACAAGCATGTTCAATTTTTTCCAAGTTTTCCAATGTACTTTGGAGGGTCTAGCAGGGTCACATCTCCAAAACCATGTTCAAAAATGTGTTGGACACGGGCGCTTCAAAAAAATGAAGAGTCATAGCAGCATAGTGTTCGACACCCCTATCTGACACAATTTCGGAACCATCCAAATAAATGGAAAAGCTTAGAAAGATAAACATAACCATGTTGGACTCGTACTCGTATCAGACACTCACATCCGGGTCGGAGTAATATAGAAAAAATATATATAATAAATGTCATAGCTATGAAAGAGACATCATCAAGCTATTTTGCTCCAACCGTCCAATTTTTCTTGAAGCACCCATGTTTGACACATTCCGGCATGGTTATGACCTTCAAAAATATATGGAAAACTTAGGAAACATTGAACATAACTATATCAGACATACCCATATTCGGCACTCACATGTAAGTCCAAGTAACATTCAAGTACATTATTTCTAAATGTTTGACCAGAATAATACATCAAAAGCCAAACCACCAACCTGAGGAGTCCACGATCCTGGAGAAGATGGCCTCTCAAACATGGGACCATGTCCTTGTCTATCACCACCATAGGGATATGGGACTCGATCTAAGTTAGATGGACCCATGTGATCCATGCCATGTGAAAATGGTGGTTGATGATCAAGTGGTTGGGAAGGACCAACAGAAGGGTCCATGCAATGAAAAGGTCCACCTGGAGGATAGGGACATGGAGAGGCATGGTTATGTCTTGGCCTGAATAACGGAGGAGGCATTTCAGGGAAAGGAGGCAAGTAGGGAGGGGGGTTAATGCCTGGAAAGGGAGTTTTCATTGGGAATATGGACTCCCGAAGCCTGCCTGTTATATGAAACAATGCATCCTGCACTGATTGCAAACTACCAGTGACCTGCCAAAATGCATCAAAATTCAAAAATTCTAAGAACGCCTCCTAAAATATAAAAGAAGTAGCTCTCCAAAAATTAGGTTGCAATTTTCGGTTTCCAATCCATTTTCCTTTTTAAACACTGACAGATCTGATAATGAAACAGTAAGAATTGGTTGCAACACGTTGAACTAATATAAAGCGTGCAGTGCGTGGCTGAGAATGATAACTAAGAAAATAACTTTCACAAAATTGTTAATTAAACAATAGTCAAAAAGGAAGGAAAATTGTCATTCTAGATGCCATTCTAGGATTGTGAAATATAGCTAATAAAATCTATTGATGCCATTCTAAATGACCAATATAAAACTGAATTGGTATGCATCAAGTTATAAATAAATTGCTGTTAAAGAATCTGCTCATATGTTAGCCAGCATTACACCAAGCAGCACAGCAAATCAGAAATGAAAACAAGCTGTCACAATGAAACTTGGGAGACAATAGCAATCCCCCGATGAAATGAGGAGATTTGATAAACAACAAACAATCAAAAAGTTGCTAAACTAATTGGTCAAGGACACAGGAGGATTTCCACCAATAGAAACTTAGCTAGAGGTGGTAAACTCAGCATCGAATTAAATAAAGGAACCCAAAAAAGATTCCATTGCTTAGCAGCCATTACTTTACTGATCATCTGAAGACAAATAAATACTACTAGAAAATGAACTGTTAATGCTGTAGCATTGGGGATTTATAATTTAAAATCTATGACATCCATAAAGAATAAACTGTGAAGGAACGGTGCTGAATTTTAGCATTTGGCATTTACAAGATAATGTGAGCTCCACGATAGGTCATAATCTCCATAGATTATTAATATTTTAAATCAAATTTGAATCCTCAAAGGCACTCAGTAGTAGACCCCTTGTTTGCACGTCATCCAATTCCAGAGAAGAACCTTGCCCTTGGCCCACAGAGATTCTCAGACCAGTCAGGATGAAGCTAGTCATGTTTTCACATGAATTTGCATCATGATAAAGTTAAATAGTAGAGGTAAGCATAGAAATATGAGCAGGAGCATCCGCATACAGTATTTACAATATATGCTCGATATCCTACAAGTTCGTAGTTAGACAACATTGAAGGGGGATACAGAAAGGTTAATTAATCCACTTGAAATTCATATGGCATAAAGCTTCCATAATGAGCCTATGTTGCTTTAGCTCCTTGTAAGTATGGATACAAAACATTCATATCTTTGTCATTTGCTTACATGTTTGCGAGGCTGCTGTTGACCACGTTAAAAGCAACCTGGTCTCAAGTAAAAAGCTATGAGCAATGGAAAGACCCTAGTTTTTATGGCATTACATAATTTTGCTTACCAAGGCAAAAAGACATTAAAATGCTACTTCTATAACAGTTTCAATTTCACAACGGTACCAGCAAGAGAGTGGCATTAGAAGCTTTGATACAATAAAGAAGCTGTTTGAGTAAAGCATATGATTGATGTCAATCAATTAACAGCTAGTTCAGAAAATTAACGTTTATGATCGTCAATTACCTGCACAATTTCATCATTCTGGGATCCAATACTCTTTGTAAGTTGTTCTTTTGAAGATACCCGTATACTAGCACCAGTAGCTCTTCTCATTTCAGTTGCAATATGACCTCCTTTACCCAACAAATAACCAATCTGCTGTGAATTTACAAGAAGACGAGCAACAATTGCAGCACCAGGTTCAAATCCAATCTCAGCAATTTTAGAATGCACGCGCATAACAGCATCATGTGCCGGAGAATATCTTTGCTCTGCATGCTGCAACAGGCAAACACATAGTAAGCTTTGAGCAAATAGAACAAAAATACATTCCATAACTTCATGTAAGATATTCACAGGTTCTTTCTCATTGGTAAGTCAACAAAGACTTCTTCTGAGAGAGATGTATAGCTGGTATCAAATTTTTCTTCAGATGCAAAGATCCAAAAACTAAGATAGGAAAATGATCCAAGAATAAAATCAACTTAACACATTATAAAGCTTGATAAATGCAAAAGTCAGTGCCATTCAATAGAAATCATGTGCCACAATCCCATATCCACTGCGCATAATAACAATCCACCCAACAATGACATAAGATCAAACACTACCCAAAAATTGGGTTAAATATGAACTATGCAACATCAAAAAGGTCCAATAAAGTAAATAATAAGACTACCCCATTAAAATGAACAGATTTCAACAGAAGAATATGTCAAATTATATTTTGATGAACACTGCATCTACGAAGTTAGAGATTCGTGTAAACCTTCTCATTGTCTTGAAGTTATCATCATATTCATGATTTAAGCATATAGGTTATACCATAAATATTCCAGATTTAGCGGACAAACAACCGAATGCAAAAAGCTTACCAATTAGCAACAAGCAAGAATATTGCAGCTCTCCAAAGTCCAAACAATAATAAAGTAGAATAATTCAAAAAGACAGTTAAGTTCACATACCTCTCGAGCAGATATCACTACAATCCGCTCATCTGAATCAACAGCAGTATCAGCAATCTTGATCGCTGCACCAGTTTCACATTGCAAAGCCCGAACCACAGAGCCACCTTTCCCTATCAAACTACCAACCTTGTCAGCTTGGCATAACAATTTAAATACAACTTCCTCTTCTAGTCCAACTCTGTTGTGGACTACTGCATTCTCATGCCCTGGATTAGAAGGATAACCCCTTGAATGATAATCTGCACCATGAGGACCAGATGTATAACCCCATGGAGGAAATTGGTCTAGCTGAGAATGTGTAATATTTTCTTGAAGATAACTTGAAATAGAAAAGAGTGTTTTCTTTACAGCTGAAAAGTTTCCTGTTATCTGCAGAAAGGTCGACAATATTGAAGTCATAAAGAATATAAATGGGAGAAAAAATACAAAAAATTAGGCATTATAGATATTAGAAAATCTTGTTAAAGAATAACAATGAAATTTGGATATACAAGAGACCTTAATATCCTCAATAAATGAGAATCTAGGTTTAAAGTTTGGCAGTTACCTTAACTCAATACTGGTAGCCTCCTATTTTACATCTCAAATCTTTGCAGGAATAAAAATGTAGCATTTCTAGAACTCTATTATAAGATTATGTGATTCCCCCAGAGAGAAATAGAGAGAGCAAATATATGCGACTTTTAGCTATACTTTGAGACTGTACGAAGCAATGCTAACCCTAAGTGTGAAGCTTTTAGCTTTCAGTATGATGCGTAAGGAAAGCCTACATCTCTCGCTGTCTTTCTTATTCTTTTTATCCCACATCAGTTCAACTTAAAAACTAATATTAAACTATTCCCTTTACACCACCCACAATTATCATATATCAAACTCCAAACATCCGCAAATCAAAATGACCATCCAATTTTAACCTTGACCATAATTCAAAGTTAATTGTAATGTTCTCGAATCTCAATCATGTACAAGTACCTATCCTTTAATTCTATTTCACTCCTAACCCCAGAAGAAGCCCCGATTGTTCTCAAAGTTTCACATCTTTAACATTAATTAAACCGCACAGCTCTGTCACACCTGGACCTGGTATTATTTTTTCAGTTTGAACTTTGAAGCTGCCTGTCTGATGCCAACTTCAACATATCCAAATTCCTGGACACCAATGTGTTTATCAACACTATTATTGAAACATTTCATGTATTGATTTTTTGAAAAAAACAAAGATCAAGTTGGTATGAGCAAGCATAGAGTACATTATACTTAGCATATGCTGGACGTAAAAAACTTTACTCTTGCTTGCAAAAAATTCTAGTTTTCTGGACATCTTTCTTCCCTAGAAATCTTAAAACTAGTTGGAAAAGAAAGATTTATAAATAGTAAAAATTATGGAAAACTGTGAGCTGTACAAATCTTGATCTTTTTTGAATAACTTACTTGCCAGTCTGAAATCTCAGGAAAACACATTGGTCAAGCCAAAACTCAGGGCAACAATCATCAGCCATCACTTAAGAATGCCAAGTGTTCTTACAAAGACAGTAGGCAAAACAACCCAAGCTGCTATGACAAAATAGAGAAAACTTGAATTTTGCTTTTTCTCTTTAAAGATGGCAAGCTAACTGACTGATACAATATGTTTTTTTTCTCCTTTCCTATCATTTTTATTTTTTTAACACTTATTTTCAAGCTTCTATTATCAGTTTCAATCTAGATTAGCCAAATCCTTCCAAAATAATTAGCTTCTTACCACCTAGTAAATTTGATTGATTCTAGCTCTATAATCGTGAAATCTTTGTTAATTTTCTGATAGCAGCTAGCTATACTACAGAAATCCTCTTCAATGCCAACTTTATTGTTGTTATTCTTATTATATACAAAAGCACAGATGTTGGTAAAACTTTTGATTGACCAAAAGGAACATCTTTGCTCGTTATATTTCTACATTTCCACTTAAGATTTATCAAATTTATAAGTACGAGTTCTAATTCCACAGAAAGACTTCCATTAAATGGATATATTTGATAAATTAAAAAGAGTTAAGCTTAACAGATTGCCGTACAAGGTAAACGCAATAAAAATATGGTGGCTTTCACCTAAATAGCAAAAAAGAGTAGGAACTTGCTTTTGCAGTGGCAGTGAGTCTGCTCTAAGTTCATACTTTGACTTAGCAATGGCAACACCAAAATCTAATAACTAGACTAGAGTAAATATCCCTTTATGCATTTTTTATGCTTATTATAAAAGTGCATTATAATATAGGTCTAAATCTATAATTAAATAGGAAAAACAGAAAATTAACAAATTATTGCAAAGCAAAGAGTAAAGATGATACCTGAAGCAGCTCATCCCCTGCAGCAGCACATGGTAGAATCTGATCTCTAGTCAACACCCTTATTTGAGTTCCATTTTCTTGCCCAATCTTCTCCAAAAACCTACCCCCTCTTCCCAATAAACACGCAGCCTGATTAAACGCTAACAACATTCTACAACAAACGACCAAATTTTCGCTTTCTTTTTCTGTTTCTTTATCATCAGCCGCATCCCCTTTCACTATTCTCTCGAAAACTCTAACCACAGCTTTCTGTAACGGCGACCAAGATGAAGTCGTTTCCTCTTCCCCACCAGTAGAACCTCCACCACCTCCTCCCGAAGCAGAATTGCATCCATCATCATTGCAGTCTTGCTTTGGCTCTGCATTGCCGTTGGGGTTCGGGTTCTCGGCGTTGTTGGAAATCGGAGTTTTATTATCAGCGACAATTTGGATGATACGTTCGTCGAAAGGATCGTCGAGGATGCGAATTTTGGTGGAAGTTAGAGACTGAAGTTGCCGAATGACGGAGCCGCCTTTGCCTATTAGGGCGCCGGTTTTTGCGGATGGGCAGAGCAGTCGAATTTGGATGGTTTCTGGCGGCGGCCGTTTCTCCATTGAATATTGGAGACGGATAGAGAAACTGAACACTCTTCGAATTCCTTCTCAGCCTTTGGCCTCAGTTTTTTCTTACTACATCCGTAGTAGGAGACCCGCCAATGTCCAAATCGACCTAATTATGATTCGAAATTTTTTACTGGGAAAATTTCAAAAAAAAAAAAAATCAACAGACCGAAAATAAAAAAGAAAAAAGTCAAAGAATTATTAAATAAAAGGAAAAATCAGTTACTGAAGACAGTAATAAGGAAATAGAAATTATCATGCTGTGCTTAATGAAACCACTCTTGTCATTCCCTTCGATTATTACGGTTTCCACCAACCAAAAAAAAAAAAAAAATCTTGAGGAAGAAAAGCTTCCTACCGAGTCCCTGCTGACTCCCAACAAAAAAGATCAGCGGAGTCTGGAGGCGTTACTCATGAATATCATTATAATTCCGTCT
>JBBYHO010000002.1:17914824-17925599 GCA_038382025.1 Adansonia gregorii
AAATATTTTTTTAATATAATAAATAATAATTCAAAATTAAATGAACGAGCCGAACTGAATAAATTCAAGCTTGGCTTAAAATTCAAAAATAATTTGAACCACAATTTCAACTCAGCTTGATCCATGCCCAGATCTAATTGTAGATACTGGTGAGATTTGTTCGAAACCTGAATGTGCTGGTTATTACAAAGTAATTGCATGAACCAAACAAGTAACAATCAAAACACTAGATTGTTTGACAAGACGTGAGGAAATCAAACTATTTTCCCGATAGAAAAGATAGAAAAGAAAAAAAATGGATTTTGCATATTTGGATTCCATCTGGATATGCAACTTTCCAACACGAGTGGGGAAATAAAATGAAAACACGACAATTGATGCATTGATGATTGATACTGAATACACAGCTTATTATATGTTAAAATATCATTTTTTTTTCCCACCCAAATTGAAAGGGAAATACACATCTTATTGCATACATACATAAATAAATTAAAAAAAAAAAGGATTTTCAGTTTCCTGCTGTCCAAAAAAGGGAGGGCAGACAACAATACATATAACAAACTCGAAACTATAGCACTCTACTAATCAGGCCAGTAATAACAAAAGCTACAAGGCTGGCACAACATGCATCCACCAACATAGAAATTTCTTACACTCCAAACACGCACATAGAGCACGAATGGTTTTACCTCAACAATTGAAACCTGGATTACGATCGGTAAAAAAGGTAGGATCTTTCTTTAGACTTCTTTTCACCTAGTCTCATCCTCCAATGCATGGAAACCAGCTGTCAGATCGTCATAGAGCTTTTTGAATTTTGCCACGAGAGCTTCTTCTCCTTCCGCAGGGTCTTCAAATTTTTGTGACCTGTGATGTTAAAAATTTGACAAATTAAGCACAGCATCCCCCCTTTTTACAGCAAAAATACAGAATTATTTCCACTTTATCCTTCGTTTTTCTTTGGTGAATCCCCGGCATAAGGCTCTAACTTACACTAATCGATAAAAGAGATCACCCAGACGATGCTTGATAAGACTGTATGTTATTTTCTGACCATCCATGCCAGCCGCTTTCTCCACTGCCTGCACACAGAAATTGAAGTACTCATTAGGTCCACACTCCTTCCAATTGGTAGACATGAAAATAATGAGAGATAAAGTATAGCATACCTTAAAAAATAAAACAAAGGGTTTAAATTACAACTGCACTGAAATTGTCTAGACACCAAATTGGTCGAAAATATACAAACCTTGCCGCAAGATGGCACTTGCTTGACATATATCATTAAAAGAAAACATTTCTCAACGCTTTACCCACAATTTGGGTGAGTTTAAAAAAAATTGAGAAAAATTATTTAGGAAGTTTTTATTGTTGAAGTGGGTGGTTTTTATAGATTGTTAAATAATAAAATTTTAAAAGACATAAATACCCCTTTTTTTTGTTATTTTAGTTTTTTTTTTTTGGTAGTTTCCTTAATTGAATTGGTACCAGTTGACTCGTGACACCAAACTCAATCAGGGATATATATTTCTAGAACCCGCTATTTAACTTTTCTTAGCATAAACGAAGCATTACGCCATGGCCTGAATCTTTAGCTCCATAGATCTTTTAGAATGTAAAATACTTATTTCCATTCACAATTTCTCTTTAAGCAAAATAGAATAGTAATAATCCACAAAAAAGTTGCTATTTTCTTTCCCCCACCTTTTCCAACTAGCGAAAAATGGCCATAATAAAAAATTATTGGAAAACATAGCAGCATCGATCAGCAGCTGAAGGAGTGGCAGAGCAAGTGGATGCATTACCTGATTGGCCAAGGTATTGAAATGAATAATGTTGCGCATCATCCAAACAGACTTGTAGAATGGGCAGAACTTGTCATATCTGTCACAACAAAACCAAAAACACATGCATAAAAGGATTAACATATGAAGACAAAGACTCTGAAAGAATGATAGCTACTGCGATAATTTTCTGATATCAAATAGTAAGGGCTGAAGCTTACGGAGTAAATGCATTCTGAGCAAGATAATCTTCCCTTAAAAGTTTAGCAGTTTCTAGCGTGATCTTATCTGTTTCAGCTAGAGCATCCTTTCCTACAAGCTGCAACAATACAAATTCCAGTGAGTGCCTAAGTGAGACAAGATAAAGATGGTGCTAAAAATTTGCAGTAGCAGGCTAATACCATTACAAAGCGAACATGTAAGTGAAAGCAAAATGAGGGGACAAGAGTACGAAAGCACCATTATGCTGATTGGTCAAAAATGACCTACAAAGTTCATGCTCACATATTCTCCTTATGTTTTTAAACAGTAATAAATAGTTAGATTCTAATTCATCGAAAACCATTGCAAGACAAGTAAACTTACCTGGACAATTTCATTCAGATCATCTTCCCTCTGAAGCACCTCTCGGGCCTTTGTCCTAATGTTAATAAAATCTGGATCAAATTTCTCATAGAAAGATTCCAATGCCTGGGAAGACAAGAAACAACCGATTAATATGGAAAATTACCACTTGGGAAAAGGCCAGTTCAAGGAATGAATAATATATTTTGGGATAATTACAAACTAAGGGTGGTCAGATTATGGAACATACCCCAGTATACTTTGAGTATGATATCAGCCAGTTGACAGAAGGGAAATGCTTCCTCTGAGCAAGTTTCTTGTCAAGGCCCCAGAAAACCTAAAATTCAAACCAACAAGGAATGTGGGGATGCTAAGTTAATTATTCCATAGATAAGCCTAACAGTCATGCACTGCACTAACATAGCAGGCACCTTTATAAGGAAAAAATTTATAAAACTGAACTGCTTCCATCATCATTAGTGATTCTTTTTCTTTTTCTCATCTCCTCTTCTCCCCTGGTGCAGTGGGGAAAGGGTGGGAGCCTAGGGAAAGTATAAAACCTTGAATTATACCTGGACAATACTGAGGGTTGCGGATGTCACAGGATCAGAGAAATCTCCTCCAGGCGGAGAAACAGCACCAACAATTGTAACACTACCTGTACGTTCTGGCCCACCAAGGCATTTAACTTTACCAGCACGTTCATAAAAAGAAGCTAACCTTGCAGCCAGATAAGCAGGATATCCACTATCAGCAGGCATTTCTGCCTGCAAGAAATTAAAACAGATGGCAAAATGAGCTTTAATAGAAAGAAAGCTGAGAAGCCAATAGAAGTATACCACACAGAAAGAACAAATAATATTTTTCATTTTCATTAATGAAATGAAATTAGAACATAAAAGCACTTAACTCCTGAAACAAGTGAATAATAATAAATGAATAAACTGCTAAATTATAAAACAATGAACCAAAGTACTAAACTTTTATGAAAGTTTGTGCCATTTCAAGAGTTTTAGGTACATAATGCAACAAATATATACAGGGAAATCATTAACCATCAGCTAAGAAATGTCAAGTAGAAAATCAAGGCAAAAGGATCAGCAGAAAACTTGAGGTTTCTATTGCCTGCAGGCATGCTTTGAGAAAAATAAGCAAATAAGGGTAGAATGAACCCATTGTTAAGTGTTAACATAAAAAGATCACGTTCAAACCATGCTTACACAACCCAAACCAGTTGCCCAATTAAGTTTTCTAATATTGGCCTTTCAGTGACAACACCCTAGTCTTTTTTCATTTGGTCCAATACATGGAACGAACACTGGCTAGCGGAGTACAAAACCCCCAGAAGATATTTTTGTTTTTCATAGACAAATCTACAGAAGTGGCTCATCAAAGCAATGCTAATCACTCCTCAGGAAAAAAATAAGTAAAAGGAAGAAGAACATAATGCCAATGAAAAATTATCACACAAAAAAAAAAAGGCCACTTTTCCACCAAATCTTATTCGACATTTATTTATAAGCTGAAGGACCAAGACACAGCCGGAAAAAATAGCGGTTCTACCCGAAACATCATTAATTTATTATTAAACCACAAGAGTTCTGGTCAGATTTGAACACAGACTAAATTGATGCATTCACCATGCACCTGGTCGAAATGCCTAAACTATGCGAAGCATTAGGGGAAGAAATGTTCTTTCACTAGCCAAGTTTTGGCAAAGAGTTTTACCAGCCGCCCAGAAATTTCACGCAATGCTTCTGCCCAACGAGACGTTGAATCTGCCATCATACTAACATTGTAACCCATATCTCTAAAATATTCAGCTATAGTGATCCCTGCATATCCATTGAAAGAAAAAAAAAAAGAATGTTACTGGCAGCCCATATATTTTTCAGAATACAAAAGGAGCAACAAAAATAACAAGAATAGATCCCCAAAATCATCATATAATTATGGAAATTCGCCAAAACAACAATCGGGACGCTCTTAGTCCCAAGGGCCACAGGTTACACTTCGTGCAATAACTCACTATGCAATTACTACGATTAGCAGTCCATAGTTTTACCCGTATAAATTGAGGCTTCACGAGCAGCCACAGGCATGTTAGACGTGTTAGCCACAAGTGTTGTACGCTTCATGACAGATTCTTCACGACCATCAGGCAATGTCATTGTCAATTGAGGGAAATCCATAAGAACCTGAAATAAATAAACATAGAATCAGGGTACTAAAATTTCCCAGAGGAATTAACATTCCAAAAGTAAAAAGATGAAAAAACACCTCAGCCATTTCATTTCCTCGCTCCCCGCAACCAACATAGACAACAGCATCAGAATTCGAGTACTGTAAATGATCAGAAAAATGAACACAATGAATATCTATAATTTAAAGAAGTTAGAGCTCAATAGATATATATAAAACTTAACCTTTGAAAGAGCTTGACTAATCACAGTTTTGCCACAGCCAAATGCACCAGGAATAGCACAAGTTCCACCAAGAACCGAGGGGAAGAGGGCATCAAGAACACGCTGATCGCAAACAAAGTCATCACCAAAGTTCCTTCAAAAGCAGAGTCAATCAAAACAACACACAATAAGACTTACCTGTCCAGTAAGCAGAGGGGTATCTGCAGCAAGTTTTGTTGCAACAGGTCTTGGTGTACGCACAGGCCATGTCTGCAAACAGGTGTAGCACAGTCCAAATTAAAATTTTGCAATTGCTAAAAATGTAAATACAGAGGGAAAAATATTGACACAACCCAAAACCAAACGAAAGTTGACTATAAAAGTCCAAAGCCAAATAACACAAATCAACCCGGCCAAGACCAACTTTTGGTGCAAGGGATGATCAGTGTCCACCCATAAACCATCCCCACTCAACAATTTGACTCAAAATAATCAACAAATTGAACCCAGACCTAACCCACCTATTGTCACTTATAAACATCGAAAATATAGTGACTTAAAAAAAAAAAACCAAAACCTGAAGCATGGTGAATTGCTTTTTGACACCTTGAAACTCAAGCTCCAGTACAGTATCCTGCAATGAAGTAAAAGGGTCAATTATAGCAAAAAGAAAGTTTTGTACCGCATTAAAGCATATGGATGGTATGGTATAAACGTTAAACAGCCAAACCTTCAATGAATATTGACCAGGGGGAGCAATGTAAGTGATCTTTCCCATTGCATGAGGAGGAAGGGCAACATGATGTTGCATCAAACTGTTTTCAAAGACAGTCTGCATCAAAATTAAACTACCAATTTAAAGACCTTAGAAGAGCTAAAAGCAATAGGAACTGGTGCATATATTTTTGCCATAAAAGATGCAAAGCGTTGAAACATATATATTTTATTACTATTTTTAATTATTCAGTTTTTTGGCTCCCTAGCCCTCAAAAAAATAACTAAAAATGAAGGTCTACTTTTCATTTGTGTTCTTAATTGAAGGAAAAAATTGTCCAGATGCTGACTTTTGTAGACAAAAATCAAACCAAATTGCAATTACCCAGTCTCCCTCCCTTCCCCAGTTACTTTCTTCAGAAACCAAAACCCAAAATCTGTTTATTTGGCATATTTAAGGCATTGCCTTCTGCTTCTGCTTGCTTAAGGAACTAGTATTATAAGTGAAAGCATACAGCCATTAAACTTACGGCATATAGGTCTCCACCAGTTAGAAGGCCCCCCTCACCTGCAGGAAGAATTGTATTAAGCACCAACCTCCGATGCTAATATCTATTTAAGTTGCATCGTAATAGCTGCATACCTATTTTTTTAGGCTGAAAGTCCCAAAGAGTATCTTTGTCAAGAGCTGGAACAGAGACTCCTCTAGGGATATACACATCACCTGATCTTTTAGCAATAGTTTTCAAAGGCCTCTATGTTGACATAACATTGAAACAGAAAAGAGAAAAAAAAAAAAGGCAGATATCAATTAACCGAGTGCATGTTTCTATTATCTAACAGCAAGCTGGTAAACAATAAGGTGATTTTCATAACAAAATAGATTGTGGAAAGAGCTATAGAAATAGAGGAACTTAAACAGCATGTCAAGCATGGTTGAACCTGAATGCCATCAAAAATGTTTCCTAATATTCCTGGTCCCAACTCAACTGACAGAGGCTGCAAGAATAACACATGACGTAAGCTCGAAAATACAATCAACTCGCTATCAAGGAACTTGAGTGCAAGTAGTGCAATAATAGACCTTGTGCGTCCGCAGAACAGGATCATTCACCATCAGGCCAGCTGTTTCTTCATAAACTGAAATATGAACATAGTGGAAGTTTCTTATCAATTTGAAAACTTATTTCCACTAAGGAACCTTACTATAGCCACAGTAATTCTTACTTTTCCTATTATAAACTTTCTTTCCAAAAATGTAAAGAGCATAAAACCGAAAAGGCTAATGTAGTAATGTTAGTATTAAGAAAAGACCTTGGATTGTGGCTGACTCTCCTTCCAACCGAATAATTTCACCGATCAGATTATCATGTCCAACCCGGACTAATTCATACATAGCAGCACCAGCCATTCCATCTGCAACGACGACTGGTCCTGACACCTTTCATGTGATAGTTGAAGTGGAGATACAAGAAAAAAGAAGTAAGATAGAATGCAATAACTTACCTAATTCAGTTGGTAGGCAACTTGAAAAGCATTCCGAGTTAATTAAATAGAAACATGAACTTAATAATTAAGCGTCATAATCTGTTTGTTTCTTGGAAAAAAGGGAAATATGAATATCTAGCACTTTCTTCAAATACACAATTACTCATGTATCCAAATGACAGATAGAAAGAAGAAAAGAAACTGCTTTCTCATTTTTCATTTTCAAGGAATTTCGAGACAACAAATTCCTTCAATCAAAACCTGAGTGACAAAGTCTGACAGAAAAAAGTTGATCCTGAACCAGGCTCAGCATCCGAATCAAATAACTTATTACAGCTGACATTGAGCAGTGAAAGCAATTCGCCCGAAATAAATTACAATATAATCTGCTGGTCTAACAAAATCAACTATAGTTTGACAAAATAAACAGCCGTTGAAAACCAAAAAAGCAGCCAAGTTTTAGTTTTACCAAATCTCCAACCCAAGAAAAAAGATAGACAGGAAACGCTTCAAGTACTAATACATACAAAGCAGTGATAGCATGAATAACGACAAAACAATAGAGAGAAAAGAAAAAGAAAAGCAAAGCCCAATAGAAATTATTAGGGTAACTACAAATTTGAATAAAAATAAAAACACATAAAATAAACGCTATGAACACCTATGTAAATTGACATCCAGATCAACCCAAAAGTCACTGATCATGCGTTAAATAAAACGAAATAAAATCCTCAGAAAATATATCAAAAATTTCAAATCACTATAATTAGTACTAACAAAAGAAAACGCAGATCAGGAATCAAAAATAAATAAAAAAAATACTCAATCAGTTCCCTCCAAAAGCCTCTACTTCCAAAACAAAAAACAGATCAAGAAATCATTAAACACATAAAAACGTTTGAAATCAACGAATAATAAAATGCAGATCATCAAATAAAAATTCACGAAACATATCCAGTTAATCTCAATTCAACGTTAAAAACAAATCAAATTGAGGTTGGAATGGTAAGAAATAATATAATGAGAAGAGTTCACCTTACGAACATATCCGTATTCGCTCTCCTTCTCTGAATCCTCAAACGTTGTCAATCTTGCTCCGTAAACAGCCGGCATTTTTTCCCCTTTTCCTTCTTAAATGAAATAAACAAAAATAAAAAATAAAAGAAAATCCAACCAAAATTTGATTGAATGAAGGAGTTCAGGTTGGATTTTAAAGATCTGATTGCCCGAGTAAGAACGATTCAATTTTATTAAAGGAAATTAAATAAACAAATTATTGGTCAAACCCTAGGGTTTCAATTGAGAGATGTATCCAGTGAAGCAAAGAAACTACTCAAGAGAGAAGGAAGGGGAGAGAGAGACAGAGGGAGAGAGAGACAATAATAGTTATAATGAATCATTACCAAAAGTTTATTTATCATGTATTAGAAAATGCTCCAATGATATTTATTTATTTATAAAATATAATATTTAATCGATTTAATTAATTTAATTGGTAAAATTTAATTAATTTAGATTTATTAAATTAATTTGATGGTTATATAAGTATTTATATTAATTTATTTAATTAATTTTA
The DNA here is from genome assembly GCA_038382025.1 of Adansonia gregorii. Classification (NCBI taxonomy): domain Eukaryota; kingdom Viridiplantae; phylum Streptophyta; class Magnoliopsida; order Malvales; family Malvaceae; genus Adansonia; species Adansonia gregorii. The sequence goes on from JBBYHO010000002.1 coordinate 17,923,359, forward strand.
TTAGTTATCGATTAGATAAAATTATTAATTAAATTAATCAAATTAATCAAATTTTTAATATTTATATCTAATAATTATATCTTTATATATATTAATAGTTTAATTAAACCCATACCAAATTAAATATACAAACCACTAGCTTAAGATATACAATAAACTGATTTAACTGAACTAACCGACTAACAAATTAAAATTTGATTGATTCGATTAATTTGATTATAATAAAAAAATTAATTAATTTAATTAATTTTTTTAATTAAATCAATTAATTTAATTTTAAATTTCTTCTGACTGAGCCAACCAAGTATACAATCCTTGTAATACTCATATGATAGTCCACAGGTAAAGGGTGGGATACTACGAGTAAAACCCTTTGTGGGTGGGTCGATGGAAAAATTTTTAAATATTTTTATATACATCCAGATTAGTTTAAATCAATTTAAAAATTTGTTGTACGATTTATTTTATTACATAAATATTAAATTTTTATTTTTATAATTAATTTTAAATTAAAATATTATTTTATTGTTGAATTATGATGGTAATAAAATTGAGCTTGCGAAATTTATAAACATTTTATTTGAGATCAATAAGACTAAATCAGGTTGAGCAAACAGCTGACCCATTTGGGTTGGACTAGGCAGGTAGACATTTAGAGAGGTCTAATTATAAGATTCAAATCCATTGAATATAACGTTTCAAAGTAATTACATGTAAATTAAATAATTTATTATATTATAATTATATTTAAAATATTTTATATTTAAATAATTAAATATATTTATAATTATGTTATATAAATTTTAAAATATTTAATTATTATATCTATATTTATATTATTTTTTATAATATATTTTAATTATTTTAATATTATCAAATCTAATAGCATGAACTACACTTTAAATTATTCTCATAATTTTTGACTTTATGTAATGCCAGACACTTATTATACAATAATACATGACAATTTTTTCTCCAAGCTATTATTTGAAATCATAATAAAAATGCATTGATGGTATTCATGCGTACAAATATGCTATTTAAATGTAGTAATTAGGCGGAATTGACTCATATTATTTCGGGTTTGGATCATTTCAGATTTTAACTTTTAGGATTCGAACTATTTTAAGTTTGGGTTCAAGTTTTTTATTTACATCATTTAATATTTTTGTTTGATGTAATAATTTATACGTAATTTAAATATTTACATAAAAACATATATTATTAATTTATTATCATTTTAAAATAATCTTCTATTATAATAAGATATTTTTTATTACATTCCTATATTTATATCAATATTTGTTAATATAAAAATTATATAAAATTAATTTGTTATATAAAATTAATTTGTTAAATAATTTATTATAAAATTATGGTACATTATAAAATAACTATACTAATATTTAAAGTAATTGATTTGGGGAACTTGAATTTTAACTTATAAATACATTATGTTTTGTATCATCCATACATACAAATATAATTGTCAATACTAATAATTAAATTCAAATAGACAAATAACGATATTTGAAGAATAAATAAAAGCAAAAGGCTATAATTTAAAGCCTGTAAGATAATAAAAATTTGAGTTCGAGCTTTTCTAGATTCAAATTTTTGATTTTTTAATTAAATTAGGTTCAGTTCAGCTTTAAAGTTTGATTTTCTTAAAATAAATTTTCAGATTTAGCTTCAGTTTCTCACGTCTAATGCTATTGACATAAGATTCACGTGTATTTTTTGTGCCAATAATTTGAAAATTTTAAAAATTTTTAAAAAAATTTAGTTTTAAAAAAGAATAAAAAAATTAAAACGAAGATAAAATTTTAGTAATAAGTATTGTTTTTAAAAATAAATACAAATTTGGATTTTTTTTAAAATAAAAAAATTATAATATTTTTTATTTTGAAAATTTCTCTTTTATTTGTTAATATTTCAAATTTCATTATTTTAACATTTGTTGTGAATATATTTTTTAACACAATTTCTTGATTTCAATTTTTAAGTGAGTTTTGTTTACAGCTTTCTTTAAGCAAATAATAATTAAAAATGGTTGAGTTGGTTAAGTGTGTTTTATTTTTAAATGAATTTTTTTTGTTTAAATTTATTTTTTAAATCTATTATTTTTGTTTAAAATTTTAAAATATTTAATAAACATTTGAATTTGAATAAATAGTCATGCCGTTTGCCATTATAATTCGTAATATATTTGCTCATAGATCAGCCTAGCCGAGCTACAAT
>JBBYHO010000002.1:17935095-17954050 GCA_038382025.1 Adansonia gregorii
ATATATATATATATATATGCATTCTAAGACTTTTACTTTTTTTCTAATAGAAAAAGGGAAAAATGATCAATTTAAAGTACAAGCATGATTTGGGTGGAAAGCACAAGTTGTATCAATGATAGGCACATATTTTTGCATGACAAGCACATCACAATAGAATATGCATATGTGTCCGATGACTTTCAAAATGCAAACATATTTCAATCAATATCCCGTAAGTATATTCAATCCAGAGCAATATTCAATAACATTAACTTCAAAGTGAAGGATCAGAAATCAAGAGGGTAAATTGATTTTTTTGATTTTTTTTAAAATTTAAACAAAATTTGAATGCAAGTACAACGAATTTAGAAACTAAGCAATTTGAAATAAAGATATAAAATTATAGAAAAAGATAAGTAATTTAAAAAATAGGAAAGAAATAGCAAACATCATACTTAGGTTTAGTCCTTCTCTACAAGATGTCTGCGTCCTCCTTTTTTTTTTTTATCAAATTAGTATAATCTAATAGTGTTCTTCAAACCTTCAAATTATCTTTATTTGACAACATCTATAATCTCGTAAAAGATCCGAAGCATTTGAATACCTTAGGCATTTTAATTGATACGTAGGTATTTGAATTAAATTCAAATTGAAAATCAGTTTAGATTATGTCAAAATCTATTAATTACCGATTACTTAGAAGTTAAGTTTATTTAATGAGTAAATATTTTTAATAGGAAAGAAATCTTAGTGAGTTTCTTGGTGATTGAGTAATTATACCTATAAATGTGAAGATAGGTATAGACCTTTAAAATTAGAATGAGAGAGATGTAAAACCTTAAAAGATCGCATCGTAATAGGATGATTTGTAGCTTTCTCCATGCAAAAAATTACTAGTTGTGTGATGGATGGTTTGTAATTTTATTTATACAAAAGTTGTAAGTGGATTGTGAGAAAGATTTGTAATTTTATCTGTGCAAAAATTACAAGTTGTTTATGAGAAAGTTCTGTAGTTTTATATGCACAAAAGCTATAAGTTTAATTAGTGATAATAATTTTATCTTTTAAAGTGGCAGACATGGGGAAGAAGGGCTTAACCACATTTAAATTACGTGCTATTTTATTTCTTTCTTATTAGTGTTTGTTGTGGGTCATCGTGTTATATCCAACACCATAAAAACCCTTTTCCTTTATTGACTTAGATAAGTTTAAAAATGACTATCTATAAGAATTTACTATTTTAGTTGTATTAAATCTTAAAACGGAGTTAAAATTGAGAGATTAAAAGTTTTTTTCCCCTTTTAACTATATATACCCATCGCCAATAATAACTTAGCCTAGGGGTCAAGGGTATGTTAGAGTTAGTATGTAAATTTAAGTTTGATTCCAAGCATTCCTTTCCAGTCCCAATTTATCCAAAAAAAGAAAAATTATATATATTTATCATTGATTGGCCATCACAATGGCATATAAATTATTAAAATTCAAAAGTAAGAAGATAGAAATAGTGATGATAATATACATCAACAGTCTAATTAAATTTAAAGAACAAAACCTCAACATATTTTATTTAAATTATTTAAAGTGATAAAATTAATTCAAATTTGAAATTTCATCCAATATGTTGAATCCGAACACAAGCAACTTAGATTTGATTAGAAAAATTAAAAATTTTCAAATTGGCTAAACTTGAATGTGAATTAATCAAAAACTTGAAATCACCTTGATCAAATATAATTTAAACTCAAATTGATTTAAGTTTAAAATTTAACAATTTAAACTCAAATTCGAACTGAAGATATGAATGCCTAATGATTCAAACTGGAAAACTTAATTCAAAACTACTTAAAATTTTCTTCAACATAAAATGATTGTCCAACTTAATTAAAACTTATTCAAACTCTTAACCATTTTTCATGGGAACTATTTTTTTAATAAATGGAGTCATAATGGGAGGATAGTGAAAGGATTTGCATACATGAAGATTTGTTGGATTTCACATGTCTTAAAAATAATTACATGAATTAATTCAACTAAACATCAATTCAATAAAATTCAATTTGTTTACCACCCAAAACAATGTTTTTTTTTTAATAATTGTGCAAGAATTAAGAAAATGAAAAAAATTTTCATAAATAGAAAGTTGTAATCTAAGAACAATGAAAGGAGTTATAAATACTAAAATTTGAATTGAAACTTAATGTATGCCACCTTTTAAGTGTCACTGAATAAATCACAAAATCTTGAATTTAATTATCATGCAAATATGGATGGAGAGTTAGGCTCCATAGTCTTTACGTTGCTACATCTTTAATTGTGCTTTTCACTCTTCAAGTTGTTTTTTTTTTCATTAATCTTTTTTTCTTCTTTTCCCAGGTTATTTTCTCTTCTGTGTTTTTCTCTTTTTATTTTCTCATCTTTGATAATTCTTACTCTGTTATTTCTGACTTTCTCCTTAATCACTCTTTTATTACTCTTTTCCCATTGCCTCTTATACCAAGATGTGTTCATGGGCTGGCCACCCACCCAAAGTCGGAGATCCGCTTAATGTTTTTGAGGGTTTTGCCAAAAATATTCAAGATCCGAGCTTTAACATTCAAGGCCAAAAATGGGTTTGAATAAAAATAAGGCCTTTTTAAAAAATAAGCTAAGCCTTGGCTCAATATTCAAGACCCGAGCTCAACCAAAGTTTGGACATTCTTTTATTATATAATAGATATTAATTTTATACTTATATATTATATAATTTTTATCATGTAAAGAATAAATATATAAATTTACAGTGTAAACATTAACCAATGTATTAAATTATTTATATTTTATAACATAATTAAAAAATATATTAAATTACTAAAAGTTAAATTTTAAAAAAACATATTTAAAAAAATAAATTAAAAAAATAATAATATGGGTGGGTCTAAATCAGCTTTAACTATTCATTTACAAATATTGGTAGGCTGATGCTAAAGTAAAGGCCCATATTTTGAGCCGAGGTGGACTCATACATTTTTTAGCTCAATTTTTATTGCAAGTAAATTTTTAATTTTATCTAATGTTTTCGAGAATTTTCCATATCGATCCATTTTTTTGCAACTAACTCCTCTTTAGAGGTTTTTTTCACTGTCAACATTTTAAGTAAAACAATATCATTTTTATCAAATTAAAAAAAAGAAAAACCCAACCGTAAATCATAGGCATCTACATTAATGTTGGATAAACATCCAATAAAAGAGGACCTATCCATGAGTTAAGGCATTGAGTTACGTGCCTAGCCTACTAGGCCTGGCCTAATTTGGTTTGAATCACTATTTAATAATAAAAAAATTTTATTTAAATTTAATTTTATAAATATATTCATATTCATATTCAAATTAAAATATATATTTTAAATTTTTTATTATTTATGAACAATAAATTTAGGCTTTTATGTGGAGCTCAATTTGGTTCTTGATAAAAAAATTGAAAATTTAAATTTTGACTTGACCTGATCCAATCACAAACACCTTTAAATAAGATTTTCGTTTTACCTATAGAATATAGATTCTTTCCCTTTCAATCATGTAAATGAACAAGGATTAAGTAATGTCACTACCAAAAAAAAAAAACTTGCCCTTGTTATGTAAATACGGTCAATGCCTTGTTAATAGATCAACGTCTACGAAAGAAAAGAGATACCATTTCAATGAAAATTTAAAATTTTCGAAAGGCTAAAGACTACCACGGAAACTTATTAAACTAGAATCGTGAGAATGAAATAGTTTTTAAATTTTAGATAAAATTAATTAACTCAAAACTATTAATGTTTTGGACTTCAACATAAGAAAAAAAACCTATAATAGTAGGTATTGAGCTAAAAGCACAAACACAAAAAAAATGAAAAGTTAACTTCGATTTTGCTTAAAAGTGAGAAAGTAACATTAAGATGAAAAAAAAAAGTTTAATATATTCTTTTTCCTTCCTTTCTATTTTTCTTTGCCTATTGTAGCATGCCTTCATAACATTTAAATTGAGGAAAACATTTTATTTTTCAGTAGGCATATCATTTTTTACATCATTTTGTATTAGATTAGTATTAATTATTAAAATACCATCTACTATATAATAAATAAAAAAATTATAAAAAATGTTAAATCAATTAATGTGCCAGAAAAATTGAATTCTATTCTACTATTCTTAGGATTAAAAACTAAACTAATGAAATTTAAATTAGATCGGATTTTTAATGATGAAATAAATAGTATAATTTATATATTTTTAAATATAAGTTATTTTGATTTTCTACCAAATATCAAGTATATCACTGTGTAAATATAAATATTTTACTCTAATATTTTTATTGTAATATCAAAAACTATCTGAATAAGTTTTTTACAAATAAAAGATCATGGAATACCATAAAACTATTAAAAAGAGTTTTGATGATGATGATGATGATGATGATTATTATTATTACTATTATTATTATTATAAAAAAATAAAAAATTGGATCACAATGATTGCAATTGTATTTATTATATTCGCAACCATGATAAACACAATAGGTTATTACTTAGACTAATTAAAATTAAAAATGGTTACTACTAATGCAATTGATTATATACTTAACGTTATTACATTTATATTTGACTAATAAAAATTAACTGTTTCTAATACAACTGACTATATACTTAGCTTAATTGAATTAGCTATTACTCTAGTATCATTAACTATATACTTAATGTTTTTACATTTGTATTTAGACTGATTGAAATTGAAATTGATCATTACTAATAAAATTTGAATATATGTTTAATTTTACTCTAAAAAAAAGAATATATACTAATATATATTTCATGTTATTACGTTTGTATTTAGATTAATGGAAATTGAAATTGGTCATTGCTAGTATATACTTAAAACTAATTCAAATTGAAATTGATCATTGCTACTACAATTGAATATAAACTTAATATTATTACATTCATATTTAGTCCAATTGAAATTGGTAATTAGTAGTAGAATTGAATATATGCTTAAAGATATATTCCATTCCTTATATGAACAGCAGGCCCTCTCCTATTTCTAGTGGGTTGTTTTCTACATTAATAATATTTCACCATTCATTGAACTAAAAAAACAATGCACATATATGAAAAAAAACTTTCGCTTAAATTAAATACTGGTGCACAAATGGATTTAGGAGGCATGCTTTTTCCTTGAACTTTACAAAAGAAATGCACCGAAATCAAATACCGACAAGCATAAATAAGGTATTAAGGATAAATACCTTCATGGTATGGCAGTTAGTTACACTTACCTGAATTGGAAAATCTAGCCTTTTCTTTGAAGTTTGGTAAAACGATGCACCTAAATTTTATATTGGCATGCCTACTTAATGTATGTCCGACATCCTTTTCTTTAGCCTTTTTTTTTTGCCCCAATTATCATGATGAACTAGTGTTGTATATACCAACAATTAATTGGCCAACAAAATGTTATATATATTATTCAAATCAAAAGGGAGAAAATAAAAACATTGATGGTAGTATTTATAAACAATATAATTAAATTTAATGAGCAAAACTTTAAAATATTTTATTTAATTTATTCAAAGTGATAAAATCAATTAAAACTTGAAAATTTTTGTTTAATATGTTTGAATCCAAACACAAATAGTTTAGATTTGATAAAAAAAATTTTAAAATCCAAACTAACTAAACTTAAATGTGAATTGTTCAAAAACTTGAAATCACCTTGATCCAAAATAATTCAAAGTTAAATTGATTTAAATTAAAAATTTAACAATTTGAACTTAAATTCAAACTTGAGGACTTGAATGCCTGATGATTCGAACTTAAAAAGTTGAATCCAAAACTACCCTTAAAGTTTCTTCAACCTAAAATGATTGTCTAGCCTATTAGAACTTGTTTTTAGCATTTTTCATGGTAACCTATTTTTTTTAATAAATATGACCACATTCAAGGATAGAAAAAGATTTGCATATATTAAAATTCAAACTCTAAACTTATTAGATATAACATCTTAAAGATAATTGTATGAATTAATATTACTAAGCATGAATTCAATAAAATTCAATCTATTTGCCACTTAAATAATGTTCCTTTTAATAATTGTGCAAGAATTAAGTAAATGAAAATTCTTTTACTACATAAAAAGTGGCAACTAGGGATAATGGAAGGAGTTGTAGTTTGATATTCAAATTGAGACCTGATGTATGTAACTCTTTAAAGGTGATATCACATGAATCAACCAGGCAAAACCTTGGATTCAAATAAATAAAATTGATTTGTCATGAGAAAGTGGATGGAGAGTTGGGACTCTTAGTTTTCTCATTACAACTTTTTTAAAAGTGCTTTTCAAATTTTTTTTGCCAATCCTTTTTTCTTCTCTTCCTAGTTTATTTTTTCCTCTCTTCTTATTCTTTTTATTTCCTCATCTTTGATAATTCTTCCTCTATCATTTCTAACTTTCTCCTTCATCACCCTTCTATTACTTTGCCACTTATTATCCCTCGGACATTGAAGTATTCATGGTCAGGTTACTCACTTAAGCTCAAAAGTCTACTTAATAAGGTGAGGATTCTACTGTTTTGTTAATCTATAGAATTTTGATGTTGTAGTGCTTTATAGCAAAAACCACCATTTCTTTCATTGTGAATTAATTTCTAACTCCAACTTCTTAGCAACCCTAATGTATGAGCATATTTTGAAAATTCTGCCAGGTGCATTACATCTAAATTGAAGATGTGCATATGCAAAGAAAGCTCATACTGATAAAGAAGATCAGTAGCTCCGTCACTAGATGGCCAATGAGAAACATTGATATCAATACCAGTATTTGGGTCAAAATCATTGTTGCCATCATTGTCATCAAATTTATCATACTTTTTAAGCTCATTAAAGTCACCAACATAATCACAATGGGCTCCATATGACATTTTAAGATTAGCACTAAATGAACTTGGTCCTTTACCTTCGTTTCAACACCTCTAATTAGAGAATCTATCATCATGGAGGTGTATAGCTCATCATCTTTGACGCTAGGAACTATTAGTGACACAAATGAATAATAAAAAAATTCATTAAATTATTCACCAACAGTTATGCATCTAGAGAAAGTTGACATTATGGATTCTCAAATGGGAAAGAATATATAAAGACCCACTATCATCATATACATCCTCTGGGTTTGGCATATAACTCAATTACATTGACATTAGAAAATTGCTAATAAACATCGTACATGTATCTTACATTATCATCATCTTTAAGTGGGAACTTCTTATACCAGATATATCTTTCTCCCATGGAAACAAGAAGCCTATACTTGATCTCCAACACTTTGCTTTTGTTCTCAGCTTTGATTTTTGTATCAATCTTGACCTCCAATTCTTTTATTGTGATTTTTTTGTTAATACCAATGGTTTTAGGATGGTCACTTTAAAAGGTAACGACTTTTTCTCTGTTAACAGTTTGTCCATTAAAATAGATAAGTTCAACAGTAGGAAACAACAAAAATGAATGAAGAAACATTATCACTAAACTTAAAAAATAACAAAGAGCAGGTTAGAACAAAAATAAAAATGACAATGATGAATTCATTTTTATAATAAAGCATGAAATAGTCAAAAAAAATTTCTTCCCATTTAAAATCTCTGAATTTATCCTACGTATTACTCTAATCCATGTGGTCTGACATTTACAATCTATCCATTACTGTTATCAATTTATTTTTTATCAGAAGGAATTTGATTCCTATGCATAAGTCTTATCAACTTATTTTTGGTGAACTTATTTCATACTAGAAGTATAATTCCATGTATTAGTCTTATCAACTTATTTACAATCCATGCATTAGTGCTATGAATTTATTTCATATCAGAAGGAATTTGATTCATATATAATAGTCTTATTAACTTATTTTTGGTTAACTTATTGCATACTAGCAGAAGTCTGATTTCATGCATTAGTCTTATCAACTTATTTCATATCAGAAGGAATTCGATTCTCATACATTAGTCTTATCAACTTCTTATTTCGCATCAAAAGGGATCTAAGTCTTATGTATTAGTCTTATTAACTTATTTCATATCAAAATAAATCTGATTCCCATGCATTGGTCTTATCAACTTATTTTACTTCAGAAGGAATATAATTCCATCAAGAATCCATTCATTTGTCACATTTTTTTAATGTCAATAAACCTTAAATCTTATACCCTAAACTCTTTGTGTCTTCAGAATATGAAATCGTCAAGTGATAAGATAATTTTGAAGTAATGAAAAATTGACTTATGAACTGATAATTTCTCAATTGAATCTATTTTTTTTACTTTCAAAGATCAATATTTTAAATATCGATTTCTCATGTAAATCCGTTAAATAGATAATCAAAGAATTTTTAATTTATTTTGTAAAAATTAATTTTTTTAATTATATGAAAAATCAACACCTAATATGTCGATTTTTCTAGTAAAAATGAGAAATCTAGACATTAGGTATCGATTTCTCACCTATATTTTTTAGAGATTGACATAGTGAGAAATCGATGCATTAAATGTCGATTTCTCACATGTATATATGAGAAATCAATACCGAATTAAGTAATCGTCATTTTATTTGATAATTTCTCACTTAAATCTAAAAATCAATATATTTCGGTAAATAATCTTGAAACAGTTTAATTCCATAAATAAAAAAAATTCATAATATTTTAATAATAAAAAACCCATGAAAATAAATATCATATTATATAAAATTATTGTAAATAGAAAATCACTATATATAATTATACAAACATTAAAACATTAATTAAAAAGAAATATCATTAGAATACAAGTTAAATTTTACTATAAAAGATTTAAATAAAAAAGAAAAAATTGCAAAACTATTTTGAACAATTTAACAAAAAGTATGATTTAAATATGTTAAAATTATTACCTTCCTGACTAAAGTGTAAAAAAAAAAAAAAAAAACTCCAAGCAGTTATCCATTCTTAAAAAAAAAAAAGCTGAGTTTCTATACTATTTCCACAACTTACTTGAAAAATAAATTAAAATCAAAAGCCATCATAATAAGTTTCGTTATTTGTTGACTCTAATTTTAGAGTAACTATTTAAGAACCTTACTCATAATTAATTGTTAAAAATATTATTTAAAATATTTTAGTAATTACTTTTTTTTAAAAACTTATCATCGTATAAAAATTCTAATGATGATTTTTATTAATATTTCTGATACAAAATCATAAACAATAATGAAATAAATCTTATTACTATTTATATTATAATATAAAATATTGATATTGTAAAAAAAACTTATTTATTTATAAAATTTTATATATTAAACATAAAGTTAGAAATGTTATATAAATAATGAAAATTTACATTAACATTTAGAATTAAATTAAAATAATTTTTTTTAACTTTTTATTAGGTTATGAAAAATTATAACTTCAGATATAATTTAAATTCTTTTTTTATTATCAAATAAATTTTATTTATTTAAAGTCTTTAATAGAATTAGGATTTTTATTTACAAATGTGATAAATTTATTATTCAAACTAAATCTTTTAATATAATTAAAATTTTTATTTATAAATGTGATAAATTTTATTAATAATAAAAAAATTAAATAATAAAATTAATAGTACAATGAACAACAGGAAATATTTTGGTAAGTCCAAAATTCTTTATATTTATGCTTTTTTATAAGTTATAAATATAGATAATTATGTTTTGAATCCTATATATTTATATTTAGAGATATGTGTATTTATATTTATATATTTAATAATTATATATAAAAAATAATAAATAATTATAAATATTTATATTTATAATTTATATTATATAAATTTTATTATATTTATATGTTCATAATATATTAATATATTTTATATTATATTTTAATTATTTTTATATTATATCATTTTATATAATTATATTATATGAGATTTAAAGTTGGTCCGCGATGGCATGCGGTCCAAGTGATTCAAAATCTTAAACGTAGCAGAGAAGCAAAGGGCAAGAAGAAGAGTAAAAAAGTAGGGGCAAAATGGGGAAAAGAAAAAATAATGGACAAATCAATGGACCCCATATTTGGCGCGGCGTTGCATTGGTTTGGCTGCACACATACAGAGAGAGAGAGAGAGAGAGAGAGCGAGAGAGAGCTTTTCTTTACTTCTTTCTGACAATATTCTCTTACTGTATCCCTTGATTATTGTGCTTTCTTCTTTTTTTTTTTAATTAATTAATTTATTTAAATATATTTTAAATTAATTCTTTTACCAAACCAAATCAAATTAACCATTCATATTTTTCATATTTTAATTATGACTATTTTAATTATCATTTATGTGAGTAATAATCAAACAAACTCAATTAAACTTACAATTATCTGATTAGATTATACTAAAATGATATAAAGAGTTAGTAGAAAAAAACTATTATTCAGTAAAATAGATTTATTTAACGTTGTAAAATGTAAGTAATTTTTTTTAAAAAAAGAATATTTAAAAATATCACAATCTAATAATTTTTCAAAGTAAAATACATAAATATTTTTAATTATATTTTATATTATAAATTTATTTTTAAAACTTTAATAATTTTATCAATTGAGAAGTCAATCACTTATTTTAATATTAATATAGATAATTACGGTTATTTTTTTAAAAGTATATAATTTTGAGTAATAATTTATGATTAAAGTAAATCCCTGCTTAGGGTATGAGTAAAATGGTTTTTATAATTTTTTTATATTATTTAAATTTATTTAATTTGATAATAGTTTTCTACGTTCCATTTTATAAACTACGTTCTATTTGTAGAAATTAAAAACGTCAAATTGTGTTATATGTAAAATTTTTAATTATTAAATATATATATAAAAATAATGTTATCAACTTTATGATATATATTAAATTTATTTAAAAATATATATACACAATAAATATAATTATATCTTTAAATTAATAATTAATTTTGTAGAAAAGTATCAATCAAACATGAAATTATAAAATAAAATAAGAAAATTAATCCCTCATCTTATTATTTAATTTTTGGTTGTTCAAATTACATTTTTTGCCTCATTTTATTTAATTTTTAGTTTAGTTGATGCAATTCACAACTGCAGTTTTATTATTTATTTATTTATTTATTTATTTTTGAAAAGGTGGAAAGTGAAAGAACATGAAAGAATAAGGCTTTTTTTTTCATAAAAATATTATTAAAAAATTTTTATTTACGGTTTTAAATTATTTTATAATTATTTACATTGAAACATCGATATTTGATATGTCAATTTCTCAATAAAATTTTTTCTACTTAAGTGCATGTTTTTTACCATGCAAATTTTTATTTTTACGTACTAAAGAAATCGATATATTAAGTGTTAATTTTTTAGTATAAGAATTTTTTAAAATTAAAAAATCGGTAACTCAAATGTCAATTTCTTAACACTTATTTATTTTTTTCGCATGCAAATTATTTTTTTACATTTTTTTATTAATTATAACCAATTTCCTAACAGAATTTTTTTTATTGCGTTGGGAAATTGTCGATTTTCCAAAGGCTTTTAATCTTTTTATATATAAAATTATATATATATATAATATCAAAGGTCATGGTGCACACCATGTAAAAAAAAAAAACAGATTTTGCATTTGTTGGGAAACTGATAATTTATTTGCTGTGAAAAAAATTTACATAATATGTACCGGAAAATCAACAATTTATTTGTTGTGCAAAAAATTTTTACTTAAAAAAATTAATTTGCATAAAAAAAAAATCAAAAATTCGATATTTAAGTTGATTATTTCTCAACTTAAAAAAATTAATATGTTAAAAACATTTATATTTTAAGAAATTGACACGTAAGTATTAATTTTTTAATATATAAAAAATTAATTTATCAATTTTTTAATTTATTTTAATAAATAATTTAACAACTATCCATAAATAAAAAACTTCAATAATATTTCAATAAAAAGTCGAAAGAATAATTTATTTAGTTGTTTAATATTTATTAGAGTTTTCTATTCCCCAAAAAAAAAAAAGAAAATCACAGTTCACTTCTGAGCAGTGGTGCAGACTACTACAGGCTTTCGTATTTCCAGTTATTTCAACAGGGCAGGGATACCTTTTAACATTTTTATATTAAAGAAACGTTGGGTTTTTTATAATTCATTCATTGACATAATTTGTCTCACCGTTGACAAATTTCTTGTGGGTCTTTTTTTTAAAATGAAAAATGAGCTTTTGGGTGATTCAAAAACAAGTTAAAATTAGAAGGAAAAAAGAGGTTAAACTCTGGTTTATTTGGTTGCTTTTTTAAGCTGCTTGAGTTGGGGGTTGCATTGTTGATGTAATGTCGGTTACAAAAGTCTGCTTCTTCTTTTGAGTTTGTCGGTGAAAAATGTGCTAAAATAAAACAGCAAAAGTAGGTTTTTTTTTTTTTTTGCCATTATGGCGTTGTGGGGGGTTTTGAACTTTTGGTCACTGTAGAATGCTCTTGCTGGGGTCTTAGTAAAAAAAGCCATCTTTGAAGATAGTTGGGGTTTTCTTGCTGGTGTTTGTGCTTGGTTGCTTGGTAATGTGCTTTTGGAAGCTTAAATGGTAAGGGAATCACAAATCTTGTGAGGTTTTCAAGGGTTTAATGGAAGTTTTTGAAGTGAATGTTTTCTGAAAGAAATGCACTTCAATGGCCTCTGTGTTGAGGGTGTGTTTCACTTTTTGTTGCACTATTGTTTCAAAGCTTCTGCTTATGAATCAATGGCATCGAAAGTATCTTTTCGGTTGCAAACATGGGCCGTTTCAGTTGATTTTCTTGTGTAAGGTTAAATCTTAAGGATTTCCAGTGTTTCAATGGCTTGGTTCAAATATGTTCAAAGTTTCTGGATTTTAACTGTTGATACTAAAGGTCATTTTGTGGCTCAATTTACTGGTTCTGCTCTTGGCATTTCGGCTTGAAGATCTGACATTTGTCCAACCAAAACCTCTGAGAAAAAAGGAAGTCCATTTGCTGGAATCAGAATATTGTTCTTTAGTTGAAAAGTTACTTTCTAAGTATCTTGGTATACTTCTCGGATCTTGAAGTTTAATTTTTATCGGAGAATCTAGTTTTAAAAGTTTGGATATTAAATTAAAGAGAGAAAAAAAAGTTTATTTGGCAGCCAAAAAAGTGGAGATGGATTTCTTGAAAGTTAAGAAGTTTAGGAAAGCTCACAAGCCGGACTCTGTAAAGTGTATGGAGGATAAGGATATGTCACAACTAGAAGAACCAAAGAATGGAAATGGTGCTACTGATGGCGGTGGTGGTGGTGGTTGTTACATTGATATAAATAGATCATCCAAAGCTGACACTGCGGCTGAATTCGAGGATGATGATGATGATGATGATTTTATAACGAATGAGGTGAAGAGGAGATTGAAAGAACTAAGAAGAAACAGTTTTATGGTGTTGATTCCGGAAGAGGAAGAAGAGGAGTCATACCCCAAGGACGAGGAAGTGGAGGCTGGCAAGACCAGCTCTAGTGAGTGGAGGGATGTGGAAGCTGAAGGCAGACAATGGTGGGGTGGATTTGATGCTGTTTATGAGAAGTATTGTGAGCGAATGCTGTTCTATGATCAGATGATTGCACATCAGGTCAAGAAAGCCGGTAAATATTTCCATGACCTCTGTTGGATTTTCAAATTGTAGACAGCAAAGAAGCTGTGAGATTTTAGTGCCTTTAATTCAACGGGAGTTAAGAACATCTTATTAGCTGCATATTAAGCGGACATATTGTTCCATGATTGGTTGAAATTTTTAGTTAGAAGTGTCTTTCTTTCTCACTTTACTAGCATGATGAACAATTTAGTAAGAGTCCAAATGTATAACGTCTTTGTAGGATGGGCCGTGATTCAGATTTCATATATGTCATCACTCATCTTTTGTGATATGAGCCTGTATCAAGTTCCTTGAGAAAACCATATTGTCCAATTAGTGAACCAAATGAGCTTGTGAGGGATGCAACTAGATTGAGTATCGGATTATGGGGTACAATGCTGTTTGATTAGACTCACAATGAGGTTCTTGACCTTATTCATGTTTGTCAAATGTCTGTTTCCTTTAGATTGAAAACAGTTTTCTTGGAACTCGTTATGTTTGCTTCTTGATGGTTCCCTTAAGTATTAGGTGTAGGGATTGATGCAAGATTAGTTCCAGTCCAACTCAGTTGTTTCAGTTGCTGGGTGTTGTCAGTATTTTTTTTTTCCCCAATAGTTGTCATCTTTTGTTTAGTTCTAGCCTACGTTTCTCTGACTCTTCATTTTTAAGTACTTGTGTCCAACACCGGTATCCAACACATTTTTGAACATGGTATGGAGATATGACCCTCCAAATACATAGAAAATTTTAGAAAAATTGAACGTACCTGTGTCGAAAGCATACTTGTATCCGACACACCAAAGTCTGAGTAACATAGGTTTTAGTGTTGTAGTCTCCTTGTTAATATTGAATCTTGAATTGCAAATAATCGATCATCTTACAGGCTCCACAAATTGTTCACTGAAATCTGCATCTAAGAAACTTCCATCCCCTCTACGTTGCCTTTCCTTGAAGAAGATCGAAGAACCTGATGAAGAAACTCAGCACCTGCCACAGCTGATGAATGACCCGTATCAGGATCTTGAGATAGCATATGTAGCTCATATTTGCTTAACTTGGGAGGCACTTCATTGCCAGTACACACAACTCAGCCAGATAGTTTTGTGCCAACCCGAGAATCCCACTTGTTACAACCACAGTGCTCAGCTTCTTCAACAGTTCCAGGTCTTATTACAAAGGTTCATCGAAAATGAACCTTTTCAGGAAGGTCTTAGAGCTGAAATCTATGCCCGTGCTAGGCATATTTTGCCTAAGCTGCTTCAAATTCCAAACATACGAGGTAAATCTTTGAGGATTGATGGAGCAAAAATAGGAAACTTGGATTTCTTGAGTTAAGAATTTTTTGTGGCCTAAAATTATTTTTCGGTTTAGAAATTGAAACTATGTTCTGTAAATGAATCGGCTTTTTCCTTTTTTTTTTTTTTGCTGTTTAACTGAACAAGGAAGTACTTGAAGGGTTTTTTTTTTTTTTTTTTTTTAACTTTAAAGGTAATTTGTTCCTCAAATCTTTTCAGGTTCAGATCAGAAGGCAAAGATTGAAGAGGAATCAGATTACTTGGTCCTTGCCCCTGATATCATCAGGATTATTGAGAGCGTAATCCTGACATTCCGGCTGTTTGTAAAAATCGACAAGAAAAGGCATGGTAGTGCTCTGAACTTTTTTGGAAGCCAGAGTCTGATGGCTACCCCTCTTCAACAAGTTCAATGTTTATTAGAGAAGGTAACTTCATGCTATGCTATCCATTTCAACTTCATAGATTACTATTTGATTGCATACGATTGCCCGCATTACAGCATTTTGAACTAGTTTTATTGACTATTCTGTTCCAAGAGAATTGCATCTTGATTCCTGCCTCTTGATTATCAATAGTTCATTTGCTTGGCTCGCTTTGATGTTCTAATGACAATGGATGAAACACCATTTTATTCGGTATCATAAAGCTATCCTAGAACATTTTAGTACATTGTTTAGTTTGGCTCATTATCTCCAACTGGCTACATTATTCAGGTTATGAAAACCACCTATAACAAAATAAAATTAACTTAACTCGTGTGTGTCAGATATAGACATGTTTTGGATAGGGGTGTGTTTCTTTTTTTTTTTTTTTATGTTTTATGTTTTTCATGTATTTGGAGGATCATTGGAGGGCTATATCCCTATACTCATGTCCAAATATGCGTCGGATATGAGTAGGAACAATAGAGACCAATTATGCTAGACTACTTTAATGTTGTACTTTTCTACTGTCTGTTTCCAAGGGGGAAAAAGGTTTCGAGTAAAGTTAAGCTTTTTAAGCCAAATGGACACAATTATGTGCCAATTTTAAGCATGTTGTTTCACCTGTTATATTAGTTTGGACTCTTGGTGGCTTAGTCTTAAGATTGCACTTGCCACTCTTTGGAGATGTTAATGTTTTCTGTTACATATTGCTATGTTACTCCAACTCTTCATTTTCTTGAAATACTCATATTCGACGCTCGTATCATGTATATTTGAACATTTATTGGAGATATGATCCTCCAAGGACCTCCAAATACATGAAAATCTTGGGAAAAATTGAACATACCTATGTTAGATGTATACATATATCTGGCACTTACACCTGAGTCCAAGTAACATTAACATATATTGTCATGAAGATAGGGATCCTATATCTCTTATCAGCATAGGAGATGGCTCTCGGCTGTACTGTTCAAAAGACTGACCATTATGGATCTTCTCATCGTAACGTTTGATGATTGCTTTTGGTGTTCCACAATGTTTTTCATTCTCTATCTGCAGAAGGGCACAAAGCTGAAGGAACTGCGTAAAAAAAGAAGAGGGTGGAAAAAGAAATCCTGGCCGCGAACGTATGATGATGTCCCATTGTTGTTCAGCCTCATCGACATCAAAATTATATCCAGGGTTCTTAGAATGGCAAGGATCAGCAAAGAGCAGTTGTTTTGGTGCGAAGCAAAGATTAAAAAACTAGATTTATGTGATGGGAAATTGCAGAGAGACCCTTCACCCATCCTTTTTCCTTGTTGATAAAACTGTAAGGAAACTTTAACAAAGCTGGTTTAAATGGACAGTTTAGTTGCAGAAAGACCCCTTTATCTCTAAAAATTCAGTGTTGCTATTAACATAACAGGCTTTCTGATTGATTGACTGATGATAGCATATGAATTTGCTTTAAGGCTGATGGTATTATTGATTGCCATTTACATGTTTGTTGATTAAACTACTTATAAAATTTAGTGATCTGATTTGTTCAATGACAGTAAGTAGGAAACGTGGTTTAACATGTATTTAGGACACTTTGCATCTCATCAGACTTTTCATGTTTCAGAATTCAGATCTATGTTGATTTTGTCTGAGAAGTAATGCTAAATGTTTTTATGTATATTTTCTTTTCTTTTCTGTTCTAGGGGTCTGTTCTTTTAAAATAACTGTTTCTTTGTTTCAGTTAGCCCAACTTCAGTTTTTGATTAGTGGCCATGAAACCTGGAATGAAAAACTTATTATCTTCTTTGTCAATTCGGCTGGTTTGGTTGTATTTGTTTTGATTTTGAGTCTGGTCAATTTTATTTTGAAAATTTTGGGCCATTTTTACTTGTGTTATTTCGAATGATTTCGAGTTAGAGTCATTTTGAGTTTTGAGTAATTTGGGTTTAATACTCGGATTATTTGATTTAAGTCATTTGAATTTATTTTTTTAATTTTAAAATTAAGTTATATCAAATTTAAATAAATTATTTAATCAAGTTAGATTTAATTAAAATTTCACTAACATGTAAACAATAATTAATAAATAATATTTTAAAATAACTATAGAGATATTGCATTCTTTAATTTAAAAGTAAATTATCTAACCTTTATTTTTGGATTCAAATATAATTAGATAATTTTTAAAATTTGGGTATTAGTTTTATTATTATTATTATTATATGCTTGAAATGTTTGCCCTAATTTATTTATAAATTTGTAAATATATTGTTATAATGCTATATATAAGTCATACAAAACATGCATCGATGACTTATTATATATTCTTCTAAAAGGTCACTAGATAAAATTTGAGAAATTATTCATTTAAAAAATAACATATTTACTCAAAATAAAATATAAATATAAAATTCAAATCATTATGATAAAATACATTTATAATTATTAGCAGCTAATGTTATGTCCTTTATTTTATATGTATAACTATAAAGAATGTTATAAAATTATCGTAAGTATATTCATGATAATTAAAATATACAACATATTTGAAATTTTATTATAAGATTATCATAATTGACATAGCATGATTAATTTGTAAAATATGCACTCCCAAGTCTAAATTTCAATTTTTAGACCAAAATTGTTTTCATTAATCTTATGATTTTATTAAAAATATAATATTTTAGGTGGCTAATCACACCCAAACAAAAAAGATTGATAGTAACTCTTTATTTTTTTTTTAAAAAAAAATCATATAGCGATTAAAAATGGATATGACAATTATCTAATATTTTAACACCGTTTTCTTCTTTTTATTTTTTATTTATTTTGAGAATATTAAAGAAAATAAGAAAAAAATAATA
The DNA here is from genome assembly GCA_038382025.1 of Adansonia gregorii. Lineage (NCBI taxonomy): Eukaryota > Viridiplantae > Streptophyta > Magnoliopsida > Malvales > Malvaceae > Adansonia > Adansonia gregorii. The sequence goes on from JBBYHO010000002.1 coordinate 17,953,296, forward strand.
AAATAATAAAAGAAAATGGATACGTATTTTGGTTAAGAATTTATATTTCATGCATTGTCAATGTGTATATTCATATACTGACAATGAATTACATGCTACAATCAATTAAATTTTATAATTATTTGTAATTATTATTTGAATTTTTAAAATTTTGTATTTGTTTATTAATAACACATGATTTTAATACTCACTGTCAATGTATAGATTTATATACTGATAATATATTAAATATAAATTCATTGATTAATCCAATTTTAAGTTCAAAGAATAATCTATTTAGCAATTTGAAGGTTTAAAAACAATAATTGAATATCTAACTTCAAAGCTCAAACTTAATTTTAATGTCCAAAAAATTTAAAGGCCCAAAAAATGGGCATCAAATAAATTTAATAGAAAGCAATTTAACTTTCAATTTATGAAATCAATTTTAGTTTCAAGTTTGAATTAATCAGTATTTGATTCAAATAAAAAAACTTTGAAAGAAGCTAATTTGACTATCATAACAATTCAATTCAAATTAAAAATATATTTCTAAAGACCTCAAATAAAATTGGATGTCTATATCATTTTAGTAATATTATATATCAATAACTTATTTTATAAGCTTTTAAAAACTCATATGATATGATTTAAAATATTATACATTTAAATTAAGACAAAATATAATAAAATATTATTATATTGTAATGTAAATCGTTATGATAAAATACATATTATTATTAATAACGTATTTTATGTACTTTATTCTAAATACA
>JBBYHO010000002.1:18008962-18024279 GCA_038382025.1 Adansonia gregorii
CTAAGTGATGGTTGGTGTTATACCACCATTCAGCTAAGGCTAACAACTTACTCCAAGCCTTAGATTGCTTTCCGGACACGCATCTCAAATAGGTTTCTAAACATCTATTTACCACCTTTGTCTGGCCATCAGATTGGGGATGGTATGCAGTTAACATGTGCAAAGATACTCCTTGAATTCTGTATAGATCTTGCAAGAAACAACTGAGAAATGTAGCATCTCTGTCACTGATGATGACATTGGGAAAAGCATAGACCGTAAGACCAAATCCATGCAGGCTTGAGCCACAGTAAGGGCTGTGTAGGGATTGCTTAAGCTCATGAAATGGGCATACCTGGTTAAATGATCTACTACCACGAATATTACTGATTTTGCTATGTGAAACAGGTAGACCTATAAAATCCACGCTCACCTGGGACCAAGCAGTGGCAGGAATGGGTAGAGGCTGCAGTAACCCCGGATATGCACTAGGATCATACTTGAATCTTTGAAAAACATCACATGCTCTAATGTACTGTCGCACCTGTTTATCAAGTCCTCTCCAATATGACAGAGAACTAAGCCTCTTTGTTGTAGCCTGAACTCCAGAGTGACCACTTATCCCTCCGTCGTGATACAACTATATGAGCTTAGTCTGCAAGTCTATATCGTTTCCAACCATAATTCCACCTTTTCTCCTTACCTGGCCCTCCGCCTGTGTATGAGGCTGTCCTTCAACTTTCCAGTTGTAACTGCTGAATTAATTCTTGCAACTCTTGGTCTGTGGTCCAGCTGTCCTGTATCTATGGCCACAGTTTTAAAGAAATTCCAGTCGTAGCCACGAATAAGTTTGTGAGAGTGAACCCTTGATAATTCATCAGCTGCAATATTCTTCTTTCCCCTTTTATAACTAATGTCATAGGCATACCCCATTAACTTCGCTAAACGAACATGTTGGCCAGGAGTGCAGAGTCGTTGTTGCAGCAGGTGTTTCAAACTCTGGTGATCTGTTTTTATAGAAAAAATGCCTCCACACCAACTAATGATGCCACTTGGTCATGGCATAAACTATGGCTAATAACTCTTCTTCATAGACGAAGAGACCCTGATGTCTAGGAGATAAAGTTTTGCTAATATAAGGAATGGGATCGCCCTTTTGCACTAATACAGCCCCAATACCATTACTTAACGCATCTGTTTCAGTAACAAATGGTTCTGAGAATTTGAGAAGAGCTAGTACAGGAGGAGAGATCATGGCAGACTTAAGTTGCTGGAATGCTTCAGCAGCTTGATCATTCTAGACAAACTGGTCCTTCTTCAATAGCTCATCAAAGGGTTTACATATAAGGCCATAATGCTGCACAAATCTTATATAGTAGCCAGTAAATCCTAAAAATCTCCTCAATTGCTTTGCATTTTTAGGGACTGGCCATTATTGGACTGCTTCAATCTTCTTTGGATCTGTTAAAACCCCAGCAGCAGATATAATGTACCCCAAATAGTCCACTTTTGGCTGAACAAAGTAGCATTTGCTCCATTTGGCCCTTGATGCATTTTGTAAGGTCTTAGGCATAAGCATCCTAATAGGTTTCTGAATAGGTTGTTTCAGGCCTTTCAAGAAGAAACTTACTGCATGTTTTTTCAGGCATTTCTATTCTTCCTAACAAGGACTCGTGAAGGTCATGGTATTGGGTAACTAGACCTGACTGCTTGCAATTGAGAAGTTCAGTCATTGGATCGCCATACAGCTGGTCCCCAAATGTGGTCTCCAGTGCTCGAATATACTCCTCCAAGAAATTGTTGCATTGCCTCCTCTGTACCAGCTCAGTTCTGGTGCATTGTAAAGCTCTGCCTTCCAGATTAATAACAGCCAGTCTAACCTTTGCTTCTACAGAAGTGCCATCAACTTCAAAGAATTGTTGGCATCGATAGATCCACCCTCCAAGGCATCTGATTGAATCTTGGAAAATCGACCTTGGATTGATGTGTTGCAAAGTACTGACCTCGACCTTGTTGTCCGCCCTGCACCATTATGTTGGTTTCTTCTTCTTGGAACTGACTCATGAGAATATTTGTTGCAAGGTAAAAGCTGAAATGTCCTGCTTCATTGCTGCCATGGCTTTTCTTTGTTGAATTCCTTGCCTTTTGATTTTGGCAAGAATTTTGTTAAGGGATTCCTTCACGGACTCCCCGAATTTATTAGAATCCTGCGATCTTTTATTTTCAACCATGAGAGGTGCCAGAAAGGGGCTCTAATACCAAAGTGATGTGTGTGGCAATTGAATCCCAAGTTCTTGGATAAAGTTCAGTAAGAAACTGAAGGAAAAGAGAAATGAGAAGTGTGTAGTATTATTCATCCTCCTGTAATTCATCCACTGTCAATACAATTTACACATCAATGGAATCAACACTTTAGTTCGCGTGCACAGTTAACCTCCACTAGCAACTAACAGACTGGCAACTGAAATAACGACTAACAGCTTAACAGGCAAACAACTTCCAACTGAAACAACAACAAACAACTTTCAACGGCTAATCCTGAATTTAACAGTATCATGCAGCTTCTCGATCATCCTTCTCCAACTATGCCTTGGACATATATGTCAAACAAGAAACACTAACATACCTGTTTTGGCTACATTTTGCTTGGACATTCAATTCTCTTGTTGCATAATGGAGGAAACTCACTTGATGTAAAGATCAGAGAGTTAATGTTATAAGCAATAGTTGAACAGTGCCCCACCCAAAGTGATCTTTATCTTGTAACACAGCAATTTTTACACTTCCTTAACTGCTTCCTTGGATCTTCCTTTTTATCTTTATATTTTTTTAGCATGTCAGATTTTAAATTGAGTAATTTGTTATCAAAAAGTTTAAGCTAATTGGAAAGAACCAATTATTATATTTAAGTTATAAGACGCTTTCTGACATAAGTCGGATGAACGATTATTGGGTTGACACATGATCCATAAGTACAGAGGAAACATACAAGTCTGAAGAAAGATTAAAGCAGCAAGGCACTGCTAGATGGGTAAAACAATACTGGGTAAAAAATAAAGAGAAAAACAATCATCAAAATTTAAGCTCAAAAGCTCTAATACTATGTTAAAATAGGTGACCAATTATTTTAAAAATTTAAACTAATAAAAAAAAATCTAATTATCATATTTAAGTTCAACATTAAAAAACCGTGGTTCATGCCAAAATGAAATCAAAACAATTGATTTATTTGATTTTATTGGGTGCAGATGAAGAATCTGATTACCATATGATTGTTCCACTCTCCTTCCGGTTACCCTTATTGAGTTCAACTCAACTTGATTATACAACTGATGCTGCTATCGAATCTGTTGAGTTCGACTCGATTGTAAAACAGAAGCTCCTCTACCAAGCATAACGAACATGTTTGTCCTCAAACGATTATCAAGCACTTTTTAATTATCAATAATAGATTATCAACCGTTTTTCTCCAAAACAGACAAAGCCTTAGTTAAATAATTTTATCTAAAGATTAAGCAGCAGCATTATCGAATTATGTCAAATTTGAAATATTATTTGCTGAACTCATTCACTTAACAGAGTACAAATTGAATTTTACCTACGTAAATGGGTAAAAAAGGTTTGAATTAAAATTCCATAAATGAAAGAAATATCAAATAGCATTGGGAAGAGTGTAGGAATTTAAGTAGACCTTCATTGTCACTATATATATAAACACAATAAGTTTCGTAAAAATGAATTGCTGCAGTTCTGCAAATGCTACTTATTTTTCCATACCTTTAAATAAGAAGCAATTCAATTCTACAAAAAAGGGGGGTGCCAATGTTCTAAGGGGAAAAACAAGATAGAAAAAAGGATGAAAACATACCGATGAAACTAACTCCCCTCCCATTCCCATATTCATCTGGAAGAAAGCACTTCAGACAGATCAGAACAATTATAGTACAGTGGCAGCCACCACTACCACCAGCAGGAGACGGCATTCCACAAAATACAAAGATAAAAATTAAAGAATCGCCATATCAGACCACTGAAACACATCAGCACTTGAACTCCAAGGGGGAGAGGAGGGGCATTGCTAGCAGCTGTTGAGGGCAAGCAGATTAGATCTTGTAAAACTTCACTTGCTGGCTGATTCTTTGCAGGGAATTCGGTCACAGGTTTACGCACGAAAGAATTGTTCCCTACCAAGCGATCAATAATCAATCTGTTTGTACTCATTGTATGCCTAATTGGCTATCCCCTTCTGAGCTTCTAGATCAGCCGGTCTTCCCCATCGCCACCTAGTTCCAAGCAGTGAACCAATGGAGCAGCACAAAAACTACTTTCTACTTCCTTTTTGTATAAAGGAGCATTTTTTTTAATCAAAACATATTTACAACTTGGTTTTACCCAGAACTACCAGCAACCTCTGCAGCTCTCTGTCTCATCATCTCCATCACGGCAGCCCTACGCCGCGAATCAGACTGCTGCTGAAGCCTCCTCAAATGGTCCTTAAGATCTCTGTATTATTTAACAAATTTAACATAATTATATTTCAATTAAACCCATGGACGCAAACAGAGAAAGAAGCGTATCATATGATTTTTCAGCAGGGTTAGAGAGACATGCATGTACCTGCAACGTGGTACATGGCATTCAGATTCTTTGCATGCTCGTGCATGAAGTTGCAGCAGATACCACATTTTCTTACAAAGTACACAGCCACCAGATGCACGTGTTTTGCATTGTATGCCATGACGGAAAAGCCCCTTCACTTTCCGACAATTTGGGTATTGGCAATGTGCAGAACGACATTGTGATGCATGTACCAAAAGGTCAAGCATTTTCCTAAGCTGCAAATATCAAGAACGGATCATGTCAGAAGCATGCATCTGAAATCGGCCATATTCGCACACGTATAGTTAAGAACTCATTTTTCCAATCATTTACTTGCCAAATCAGCAACATAAACACTTTAATACAAGTTAGCATTTAACATATTTCAGTATTCAAGTGCAGAAAGCCAATAGCATCTCATGAATAGTCAATTGGATAGAGTTGTTTACTCAATACTCCACCATTATCAGGCCAATTCTTGGTTCCACACCCGAGAAAGAATACGAAGGGGCCCAGATAAAAGCCATTATTCTGATACACACCATTACTGGTATTTGGACATATAATATAGTAACACTTTAACATTAATATACACACATGCATGCACACATGTTTTAATGAGATTTAGCCAATTAACCACACCAAATGAATTACACCATTTAGGCAATTTTTTAATTACAAAGTTAAATATTTTTAAGTACCTGCAGAACCCGTAGTTGCCTAGCCTCTTTATTCTGTGCATCCCGTTCAGCCATGGATGGATGATTTGTTAACTTATGCGGATGATCAATGCCCCCATCCTTTTGGTAACATGTATTGCACACATCATAATCAGGGCAAACTTCACAGCGCCAGCCTTGACCAGTTTCAATGTCCAGATGGCATATGTTACAGGTTGTGACAAATGCAGGAGCAGTTGGATTGTGAAGATGGTAGAGGACCATCATTGAGGAATGTTTAGCCCGTCTTAGGGTATCATACTGATAATGATTCCCTTGACAAAGACTCAAAAATGCCTGCCTGGTATCAAAGAATTCACTCTCAAGAATTTCATCTTTATCCTTTGTATCAGAAGGTACATCAGTAATTTCAACCTGCACAATTAAAAATTTTCCCAACAGAAAAATCAATTAGAAAAAGAAAAGACGATTCTACATACAGCAGCAGCAGCAACTAACGAAACACTTGAAGTAAATTATAGACTACTCCGAGAAACTTACCGGATAGAATACATGTTTTTCCCTCTGATTGACGGGATGTCTCTCTCTTTCTTCACGTTTCTGCTCTGCTTCATAGCACCTGTGAAAGTACAAAGAAGCAGATGTCAGATACCTAGGAGACATTCTAGTTGGAGGAAATAAGAATAGACGAAGATAATAGTGGGAGAGAAGGATCTCAAACAAGAATTGCATCAACAGGCTTCTAACGAGGTGAAAGGGACAGGGAGTTGAGTCTTGAGACTTTTACCACTATAGTTTCTAAAACTTGAGAAATAGTCAGGTTTTCAGGTGCACAATGATCGGAATCCTTTTCTCTAAAAGCAAAAGTAAGATCGTACGAAACCAAAATTTAAAATTAGGGAGAAGAAAAGGTTACTCTGAAACATCACCAAATATATATATGTATATATAGTATTAGTATTAACACGTCAACAGCTAGGTGAAATTTTTATACCAGAAGGTAACTTCCTATATGTTACTTTCCTTTTTCCAAAAATTTTAAGATATCTTTTTGGTTGAAAAGGTCAGCCCCTACTCCACCAAGGTTAATTCAATTCAACAATAAATTCTTACAATATTTAACAGGGGTAAGCACATCATTCAACATCACCAACTAACAGTAGCATCTTCCACAACTACAAATAGCAAAACTAAGGATTAAAAAACATGCATGGTTTGTATTGAAGTAAAGGACACAGAAAGTCCGTTATTTGACATCAACCAAGGCGATTAATCTTTCATATCTAGAATATAATGCCAAAGGCTAAGAAAATCAATAGCAACAATAATAAAAATAATGCCAAGGGTTTATACAAGTATCATGCCTCTATGGATTAATGATTCTGTTAATTTGCATATGAAATTGGACAGGCCTTGTAACTGACAGAATCAGAAAGAGACTCAACAATTTCCAAAATGCAGAAAAAACTGAACCCTAGCATTGATTCAAACTTGTGAAATAAATAAGAGAGACACTATAATATAGATGCTTAACTATGTGTAAGAAAGAAAGTATACCCCCTCGCCTTAAATGTATAGATCTAATTGACAAATTACAGTTTCTCAAGCTAGAAAATTATATTACTATATATAATCCAACGAATAGAATCATAGCCTGCTGCTAGAGCATCACATTCACATGTGGTATACTTCTATGCTCTCTCTCTCTCTCTCTAACACACACACACACAGAGATCAACTACACAAGATAATAATGCACAGATGAACAGGGTAGCAATCTTACTTATCACAAATCTGAAAGTTTTTGCACTGGTTGCAGACCCAGCGATTTCCAGATACCATTAGAATACAACAATGACTGCAGCAATGCTGCAAGTGAACCATGATGAAATCCTCCTTCATTGGGCTAATGGTCTCACCAAGCTGAAGCGAATAACAAAAGAAGGGAAGGAGCAACATAACCAGTTAAAATCCCTTGGTTGATATGAAAAATCCAAGATAGCAAGACTGGTAAGTTATCACATCTACTAGCTTTAAAAAGGAGTAAAACATGGAGGGAAAAAAGCTAAAAGATTAGGAGGAAAAGAAATTACTTTATGCATCAGTAGCAGATCTTTGGATGCGTTAGCAGAGAGATCAGACTGACCAGATGCTTTTAAAGCCCTTTTTGTTATGGTCTTTTTGGTTGTTCCTTTTCTGTTCAGCTTTCTGCCATCTTCTTCTTGACGAAGCTGATTAATTAGATCTTCAGCAGCCCCAGGCCAGTAATCTCCATCAAAATATGGCAGCCTAGCTGCTGTTACCTTGGCCTTACATTCACCAGTAGATACAAAGAAATGATCATATAAATTAGTAAGTTCAACTACAATGTTTTCCTTGGCAGCTTTCCTCAACATCGATAAATACCTGAAACAGCATCACGCATATCAGGGAAATTCATAATAATGGACTAATAAAAATATAACTTCAGATGCAAAATAAGGAATTAATAAAAAAAAAATTTTCTTGACTACTATTTGCCTCACCATTCTCGCAGTTTATCTGATTTAGGTGTTTTTTGAATTTCTGGATGACAATACAAGATATAATCTTCACCCTTCAGTGGAGGGCAAGCCCATATATAGCAACTTGTAAAACCACGCTTCTTGCAGTATTCAAGGTATCCAATCTGGAAAATAAAGGTTCAGAATCCAATATGTCAGACAATGATCTCATCTAAATAGATCACTGATACTACATGTAAAATGAAAATCGTGACAATAATTATAACCAAGCAGAATTCATTAAGAGTTTGGACTTACAAGAATTTCATGGTAAACAAATGTACGAAGAGCCTCTCCAGTAACTGCTTTAACCTCAGGCCGGAAATACTTGACCGAATCTAGGTATGACAGATAAACACGGCGCTGATTTGGGAATGCACATTCTGATCCAAATTCTTGAACATACATGCCAAACAAGCATACTTCTACCCCTTCTATCTTCTGAAACAACAAAACTACCTGAAAGAGAAAACAATAACACTTATTAGCATTTCCTAATTAGAATTTAAGTGCCACTTTCAACATACAAGCATGTATTACATTTAATCTATATAAAAAAAAGGGGGGGGAGAAGAAGAAGACGAAGCACGTGCACACATGCAAGTATTACACTTAATCTATATCCTTCACACCTTTGATTTATATGGAAATTCTGATGGGTAATTCTCTTCTTGAAAAATTTCAAGAAACCGCTGCTTCACTTCCAGTTTTTTGTCGACCGATGAGACAACTCTAATTACAAGTGCCTCGGCCCCAGGAACCTGGAAACATCAATAAAAAAGAAATAAGCTTATTACCTACAGGCTATGGCAGCGTAAGTCCACAACTATAGAAGCCTACTATAAAGGACTAACATGCAACTTCAAAAGTTCGGAAAAGAAATCTACCAGAATACCAAGACAAAATTCCATATATAGAAGAAAATTAACAGGCCCGAGTCAAAGGAAAGTTTAAGCTCCGTCCTATGGATGATAAGCTTTGGGGCTTTGTAGCTATGCGACCTATAAGGAGCTAGAAATGGGTGGTAAATGCAAAACACCAATCAAAGCCATCTGGTTCCTTCAAACGTAAAAGTAGGTAGGATCCAATTACTCCCATTTTCAATGTTTCTCCTCAGTATACAACAAACAAACTCTGAGCAAAATGCTCAATCACCAGCGAAAAGGCTTCTACTTATATCACCTCTACAGCTTTTGTTACTTCAGAATATAACTAGAAACAAGCAAATTTACTTGAATATTAGCTACCTTTCTTTTCTTTTTTTCTTCTTTTCTTCTTTTCTTCTTTTTTCTTTTCCTTTTATGTGTGTGCACATATTTGTAGCAATATTGAATGTCTTTCAGCAATGTAAAAGTAGAAAAAGGATCAACATATACAACATAGAATCAATTCACAGCATGAGATCATGATACATTAATCACCTCATCATAATTTTTTCCTTGAAACCTTGCCCTCTCCTGTCTTTCCTGTTTCAATCTCCTAAATAACCGCTGCTCTATGTGGTCACTAAGGATTGTTCTTGGCAAATCTTTGGCCCCAAGGACAGCACTCTGAGGTAAGGGCTTGCGCTCTCCTCTTTCGATCTCAGTAATATAGCAATTGGGGCAAGTATACTCAGCTTGCCCACCATCATTCCTTCTACCATTAAATAAAGCACAAATTTGATGCTGCCAAGCCTCACACTTGTCACATTGAACCCACTGCACAATTTTATGGAAGACAAAGAAAAATGTAAGAGTAACGGTTGGGGATGATCATGGAACATAATTACTCAAAAACTATGCAATGCACATACCCATTCTTCAGTCTCTTCATCATTCTTCTTCTTCTCAAGCCTTCCTTTAGGAATGGCGGTTCCATCAACAATAATGCTATCTCCACGAGCCTCATTGTGACATGGAATACAAAAGTAATGTCGTGTATCACCAGCTCCCATTGTGTAGTACATTGCATTTCGCTTAATGCGAGCACCACAAGTGCTACAATAAATAGGTGGTGGTTCAAAAGTAAGTTTCTCAACTGCACATAACTGACAGGAGTTTTCACTCATTGAGTGCTCCATTGCTTGATTCTTTTCAGCCTTTGCTTTACTCTGAAAAAGAAAGAAAAGAACTATCCTCAGTGCATTTTGTTCTGTCACCAAGTCCACTTTCAGGTCGAGTAGTAAGCTAGCACATATATTACTTCCTACTACTTACCATAGATCTATATACAAAAATAAATAGACAAATAAAAGAGAAATATGAAAATACAAGAAAAAAGCAGGGCTTCAACTAAATCACAACACTACAAATAAGAGTACCTGGCCAACCCATTGTCTGAGACCAGTAATATGCTCCCTAACTTGCTCAGGGGTGAACAGTTCGGTCAATGACACCCCCTTTATTTTCGGTTTCCCAGACTTAGTTCCAGCTGCACTTTCGGAAGACTGTGTCACATTTTCTTGTTTAGCAAAGTCAGGTTCCTTCTCAATCTTAACATTTTCTTGCTTCGGTAGAAGAGCAAATTCATCACGTGTAATAGGTTCCTCATCAGCCTTCTGTTTGCAAATGTCATCTCCAGCATCCCTCATCTCAATAATAGAAGTACATTTAGCAGAACTCATTGGGACTTCCGTCTTCACTTCAATGGGCTCAGATTTAACAGGCATACCCCTGTCATCATGTTGGTAATCTTGGCACTGGATATCGTGAGATATATGAGGTTCAGTAACAGCGGAAACTGATACTATAGAACCTTCACTTTCAGCAATTACAGACTGAGAAGAATGCTCTATCTTCATGCGTTTTAGTGAAGGCTGTATGTCCACAGAAGTATCAACTGCTGCAGTTGTAGAAGTCATTCTAGCTGAATTGTCTCTAACATCATAGGTTTTAGTAGACCCACTATTCAAAGCTGGCAAAACAGTAGAGTTTAGACAGGCACGTGCTTTCTGAGACTGCACATAATTGTTAACAGGAACACAAACAGGGCACGCTGGATTTGCACAAGTCTTGTGATGACGAATCAATATCTTTGAGTGATGGCAACGAGGATATAAGCATTTAGATGATTGACATGTATCCATGTGACTCAACAACTTTCGCACAGTAAAGCAATTGCCATCACACTTGCCCTCGGGGGCTTTACACCTACGAGCATGCCGCAGAAACAAAAGCCACCTCACTTGATTTCTAAACTGCCGATCTTGGCTCCCATTTCCAGATCTAGTGATGACAACCCTTGAATTTGATGGATCTGAAGAGCTCCTAGGAGCAACCATTGGACTACTAGTAGATGCATCAGCAGATAAATTGTTACATTGAGCTTCATCCTGTGCAGATATTCTCTGGCAAAAATCCTCTTGAACATGCTGCTCATGTGACGCATTCCCTGGCATTTGAACCCGATCTTGTGAATGAGAGGACCACTGACTCTGCACAACTGACTCTGGCTGTGCGACAGCTGGAAGTTTATACTCATTAGACTCAGGAATCAATTGGTTTAGATGCAACATCTGTTGCATTTGCTGAGAATTTTGTGGCAAAGACGAACACATATCCTGCTGACTAGAGAGCTCTTCAGCACAGTTCTGCTGGAACTGATTCTGCAACTCACATAGCTGAAATTGTTCAGGAGCTGGTTGATGTAAAACCTCGTTAAGGTGTTCTACCCCAGGTTCCCGCTTAACGTGACTGCCTATATCAGACACCAACTGAGACTGACTATAACCACTATTGCTCAGCACATTCTGATCCTGTTGGTTTTGCTGCTTCTGCTGACGTTGCTGTTGCAGAAACTGCTGTTGTTGGAACTGATGCGGCTGCTGCTGAAAATGTTGCCGCTGATTAGACTGCAGGATATTATCTCTCGACAAAACTGGAGGTTGGAAATTCATCTTTTCAAGCGGATCCATAGACTGGGCCTTCAGATGGGCAACTGATTGCACACCATGTAAATTCGGCTGGTTGCTTATCAAAGAAGAATTTGTTCTGGACATAGACTGCAAATTAACTGGGTTCAAATTCTGAGAGTTGGAAGCCGATCCAACAGATGTTACAGTGCCATATAAGTTTCCAGACCCATAGGAATCAGCATTTTTCATTCCATACCCATCACCTGACCAAAAAAATTACTTCCTTTGGTACAAATCATATATCCCAATAATAATTACATATTCAGATTCATTATTACTAGGAAATAAAGAGGCAGACCAAGGAAATCAGGATGTTACCTTGCATCAGGGGTCGCTGATGTTGATCAAAGTTTTGTTGAAAAGGTTTGGGCGAATTAATAAAAGCTGTAGCAGTCTGATATCCCCCAGATGTCCCCAGTTCATTAACGATTTGCATATTGCTGCCCATCATTCCCAATGCACCATTTAAGGACCCATTAGGAAACCCAAAATTTTTCTGCTGCAAACCAGACCTGATGCCGTTGCCCATTTGGCTGCCAAGGGTGTGCAAAATACGACTGTTTTGACCACCGTGTTGCTTTTGCTGCTGGGGCTGAGATGCCATCGTTGAGTCAACAGTTGAAAGCCCACCAACATTATTGGAAGACTGATTATTCACATAAGGCTGATTATTAATGCTACTATTATTGTTATTACTATTAAATCCGGGAGTGGGAATCATTTGGCTAGTCATTCTTGGCACACCAATCGATGACATTCCACCAGAAACAATAGGAAAATTTGCAGGTGACTGTTGATACCCATTGGATATATTTCCTACAGAAATACCATTCCATTACCATCAGCAGAAAATGCTACTTAAATATGATTACAAAAGATAAGGCTCAAATTTACCTTCAGATCTACTGAAGGAACCACTACTCAAGCCACCAGTTGGCAACAGGCTTCCTGTACCGACAGTTGTAGGAGCCATGCTTGCATTGACAGCACTCATAGAAGTATCTATAGATGATGTAACCATGATGCTAGGATTACCACCGTGCGACATACCTGGGGTCGGTATCATTGTACCAACTGGTGCTGATGCCGAATTAACAAGCAACGGATGTCGTTGGTTCTGCACATTTCTGTTACCCCTTATTACACTCTGCAAACGTTGCTCTAAAGTATTCAAATTTGCATACTCCTCCTAGAAAACAAATATTGAGAGTCAGAAATAGGAGAAAAAGAAGGTTGTAGCAAATTGAGACAAAAGTTATCAGAAGAATGCAAAGTGATGTGCTTCCATAGCGTGAAAGAAAATTAAAAAAAAAGGAAAAATTAAAAGCAAGAGAAAAACTGAAGAAAGAATATTGCTTAAATAATGAAGTATACAAATAAAATGGGTAAAAAACTAGTCAAGCTAAAGATGTGCTCAACATATAGTAATTTGACAATAATTAACCTTTGAACGAGCGATCTTAAATAGAGCTTCTTCCAACCGTCTTGAGATATCCTGAAGCTTGATCCGTGATGCCTCAGTAATGTTATGCTGGTGCCCCAATTTCTCAGTGCTGGAAGAAATGAGATTGGCAGTGGCATTAGTTATTGAAAGTGAACAAGATGATTCTAAGATGAAAATGCCAAATCTAGATATATAGATTGATCTCAATAAAAACTAACTATTAATAATAAAATATAAAAATCAATGGCTGGAAAATAATTTTCCATTACGTATGATTCAAATATTCATCTTCACAGCAATGTGACATCACAAGGATCATTACATATATGTTCTCCCACTTACGTGGCGTCTTAAAAAGAATGAACAAAGAAGGTTTCCTCCTTTAGCTTTTTTTTCCCCCTCTTTTGAAGAAAGTGAGAGAAAGAACCTTCTAAAAACATGAACCAGAAGCCTTCCCTTGAATTTGTTGAGACAACTATTAAATGATGCATGCGTAAATGTGTATCTCTAGAAGAATCAACATTATCTACAGGCTCATAAAACCCTACACAAACAGATATACACCTATTTCAATGCAAAGCACATTTTAACTGTTTTCTTCACACTAGTATTCAACCAATTATACTTAATATAACATTGATTACTTTTTAAGAGAAAATACAAACACCTAAGTCCTAAAGTGATTCTGTGACTAAGTTATTTTTTGTAAGCTAACTTCTATGCACATTTCTGTACAAGCAGAAAAACAAACTGAAGGGCGTAATTTACACGGTATAGAAACAACAAATCTATAACAAAAAAAATATTACTATAGCCACTGAGCATCCAGCTGCACATATGCATCACAAATATGTACCACCACCTCTCATACACACAGAGAAAAGAAACGAGGAAATGAAATGAAAACCAAGGTTCAGTTGGTACTAAATGGCATTCAGACAGCATTAGCTCACCATCTAATTCTAACATAACTTTTATTTCAAATTGCCCTATAATTTAAAGTTTAAACTAAATCAATCAAGAGATACAAACATTTGATACAAGAGGGTAAACAATACTACTCATAGAAAAACTTACATCTTTGCTCGCATACAGTCACGCATTTTCATGAGGTCTGGGTCCATATTCACCGTATTATAAGGAGGACCTCCAGTGCCTATAACACCAGCAGCACCCACACCTCCACCAACACCTAAATTCTGCATCTGGGAAGTCTGGAGCGGATTCCCATTTTGCTGGGTCAATCCCCCTTGATTAGGTACCTGTCCCGATACTTGTCCTGTCATATGCGCCTGTACATTCATTTCTATCCTTAATACTTGTTCGTTTTCGCCTAGTCTTAGTAACCACCACAACTAGAAACAACCGCATAACTTATTCCGCACTCCTGCCGTACAATCGAACCATCCACCACCACTCATTATTCCTTCTTTCTCCCTTATTTTTCAGTTCAAATACATCGGTTTCACGGCATTTCTGTATTATATGTACCCTGCTTACATATATTCATCAAAATTGAATAAATTAACTTAAATTTCAATGATTCAACCTAACTTGCAAAAATTTCACATTGTTTACCAAACTGAAACCAAAATCCGCTAAATTGGATGAAAAAAATGGGGAATTTCGGTCACTGAGGCAAGCCAAAACCAAATTTGGGAATTCAAAGATAAAACATGATCCTAATTACTGAATTAAGCACTAAGCAATCACTAAACCTAGGTTACTAAATAAAAAAGAAATATTAATTTCCTAAAAATGTAAGGAGACAATGAAAACCCTAAAAACGAACCTGGGGAAAATTGCAAATTGAAAGCAGAAGCAAGAGCAGCTACGATCGCAGCTCCAAAAATTCCTACAGTAATACCAAGAATCACGACGACGACGATCGGGAAATAAGAAAGGAAGGCGAAAGGAGTCGGCCAAACACCGCCCGAATCACACGTGCGAAGGGAAATTGACACGAGCGTACGAGATAGCTAGATGCGAAGAAGAAGAAGTAGAAGAAAAGAGGCAAAATGGAAGGGGCGAATCGAATTAAATTTCCTGAGGTCGGGGTTTGCGAAATAAAGAGGGTTTCAATTTGGGGATTTTTCCCTTTTTTTTTTTTTTTTGAAGCTCTGGGAAAATTAGAAATTTTAACTAAATATTTATTCGACAACGATGATTTTTTTTTT